>FWCC01000324.1:0-30995 GCA_900169235.1 Zarea fungicola
AGTGCTGGGGGCTAGCCCATGTATCCGAAGCTGGGGCTCGTCGAGCCGTTGTACTAGGCTCTCGAACAGTACGGCGTCTGGCTCAACGGCGACGGTCTCACGAAGAGTCTCGCAGTCCTGCCGCACGACTGTGAGACAGCCAAGATATGTTTCGGTCGTGTACCGGCGTATTGCAGCCCAGCATGTGAACTTGTGCTCAATTAAATTCTGCGGTAGTTGATTACGAAGCTCCAGGCTGTTCATCATTGTTTGCCTTTGTCTGCCTGCTATTCAGGAACTATTGGAAAAGGGGGGGAATTGTTGCAATTCGCTATCAATTGAGTTTTCTGAAGGATAAAATTTCTAGCAACCGGGCTGCCCTTCGGTACCATCTGCTTTTGTAAGTCGTGAAGCTTCAGAGAGGTTGATAATCTGTAGCCAACTAGTGATGTCGCTCTGACTCACCCTGCCTGCCATTTTAGGACTCGCCGTTGTTACAGTCGTATGACACTACAAATTTGAGGATCCAGCCTCCAAGTAGTTAGCTACTAATGAAGCCCTAATAAGAATATTCCACTCAACTATAGCCTCTCGGATTGATTTAGTGAGCGGGAGAGACCGTCGAGCGGATCTACATGGGCGACCTTGCCGAATAAGAGGTCAGCACCTAATTATGTACTCTACGTTACTGTGCCGAGATAATTGGACGGTCGGCAAAGCTAGTACTTTTTGCTAGATTTGCTGGGTTGAAACTTACCACTGAGCATGGCATTGGTGAATAAGTACAAAATTTTGGAATTCACGGAAGAACAAGTCGCAATTCCAGCAGGGAGCCTCGCCATGTAGTCGTAGCTTTTTCTTCTTCTCATATTTAATTGCTGCGTATCGGCACGGCCATACTCCGTCTAAATACAAACAGCAAGATAAATAGTAATCTTATGCTGTAAATTGCATTATCATGAATTCTCATGCCAATTAAAAGTTTTGGCTTGCAACGAGACACCGATTGACTTACCTGATGCGTCCTCTATTCACCGCGCCCTTCGAAACCACGCCTTGACAGTCCTAGCATCTGCGGCGAGCTCCGCAAATGCAATATGGTCTTGTGGACTGGAATGTCGCAGAGGCTAATTAAAGGTGATAGTAGTTGCTTGGCGACTGCTAATTAATGCACAAAACTTGAAGCTATTGCCATATGTCTTGTCAGATATGCGTTGTCCTCCTGCTTGCATCCCTTATTCTTGTTGACAAGTGTTGATATTCCGTATTTATAGATAAATGTTCACCATGGTCTTGCACAAGACCACTGAAATGTTTTTGTCCCTCAGCAAACTGGACTTTCCTATGTTTTTGACTCTTTGCCGGATAGATGTTACGACTCGTTGAACAGGCTTGCAAACCGTACGACAAGAGTGGACTGTTACGATATGAAGATTCAAGGGTGAATTTCTGATTTATGAGCGGGCTATAAGAGAGTTGCCACGGTTCTTCGCTCAAGAATTTATTGAATTCCACCCGAACGCCAAGGTTATTCTCGCCGAGCGGCCCGCTGACTCCTGGCAGATGTCTCCAAAACGGTTGCCCGTTTGCGCTGGCCGCCATCGCTGGGTTTCCGTTACATGATCTAGAGCCTGTGGGTCGGATGCATGACCGTTGTGCAGTTAAACCAGACCTTTCTCAAAGTCCGACTTCCCGAGCTTGGTAGGAATCGAAGATGCGTAAAGCAAGCTACAGACAAGATCTCAAAAGGTAAAACTAGGTCCATTAGTTGTTTTCGTGAATCAAATCAATCTTGATTTTAGCTGCTGTTTAGTTCTGCTTTAGCAAAACAGCTTTTACAGCCGGAATGGCTGCATGTCTCCGAATTGCGGGACGGGTTTAGCAAGGAGCAACTCTGCCCTTTTTTTAGAACTTGGGATTTCGGAGCAAAACTACCCGCGCGGAAATACCCATGCTGAATTTGACAAACTGATTGGTGGCCTAACTCAATTTTGGATAATTGCAACTGGGGCAAAATGATTCGGCGCTGTTGTTGTCCCGCTTACGGCAGCTTGTTGGTATTTTGCCAAAAGCCACATCGGAGTGCTCCGTAGACCAGGAGCAATTGTGCAAAGCCGAACTGAAATGAACTTGAAAACGATCGGCCAACAAAGGTACTATTAGATGCCAAACAATCAGATCGCCTCTCTCATTGAGCCGTGAACTCTTTTATTACATGTCCTTTTGCAGAGCATTCCCGAAAGCGAAATTAGCGGAGATAGCACGCGCCGCATGTGTCTGTTCTCGAAATTTCACGCATTCCGCCTTTGCGTGGGCATAAACTGATACACATTTGAGCATGTCGATGATAAATGGCTTCCTTCAAAGTCCAATCGCGGACCTAAGCTGCCACTTCCACGACCAGTTTATCCGAGCGCCCATTGCCATCTTCGCTGTTCGCTGTCGTCGCGGTCCTAGCCCGAGAAATTAGCTGGAACCATGCAACCGATCACTACATGCTGTAGTTAAAAATTTGTCCGGTGCCTTCGGAGAACCCCAGTTTATCTCCAAGAAAGGCACGGAAGCCCGAAATGCGGTCAAGATTACTAGATCCAACTGCCTTGAAGCTGCACGTGCGCCGTGTGACCCAAAAGGACTGGTACCCGTCATCATCTTCTCCGAACCCCGTGCCACACTTTAGATCCAGCCATCCGGCAAGCATTTGCCGCAGAACGTGGTGTTACCCCGCGAAATGGAGTAAAAAGCTATCCCGACCTTCCTATACAAGAAAGTGATATTGCGTATTTGCGTATCTGCGTATTTGCTGGACTTATCCCACCCTCTTTCGTATACCGATGTATAGCAAGTGGCCATAGCTGTACGCGCAGATCATCCTGCGAAAGAGTCGCCGGAGCCGCTCTCGGGCGTAATTCTTACTCTTTCAAGAGTAAAAGCGACCAAATACGGTAGAGGTTATGTTGCGTAACTCCAATTTGAGCTGGGATCGGACAAGTATAAAAGGCACAGCTTGTATGCTCGTTCTGCTCCCTTACAGTGTTGCGCCATTCCCAGATCTAGCTCACACGTGGTGTATGACAAACATTATCAATACGCGAAAATGGTTAACGCACTCCAAACCATGGTAACGATGGCGCTTGCGTCTCTTAGCTTCGCCTCACCGATTGAGCGCCGTGTTACATGTGTTTCCGGCCTCTACATGATTGTGGCGCGCGGAACAGGCGAGGCCGCTGGGGAAGGAAAGCCAGGCCAGGTAGCGGATTTGGTTGCCGCTGCGGTGCCCAATTCTGCCAGTGTTGCTGTTAACTACCCGGCATCAGCGCTCAAGAAAAGAACTCTTTACCCGCAATCTGTGACGGACGGTATCAATGACACCAAGAACAAGATTCAGGACTACGTGGCAGCCTGCGGACCTAACAGTCGTATTGCTTTAATTGGCTACAGTCAAGGAGGCAACGTAATGACTGATCTTCTTGCTGGTGGTGTTCTCAAGCCAGCGCCCCTTGATACAAAGTACCGACGAAACAGTGAGCAAACACCACGCCTTGCGATTCTTGCTTGAAGTTGACGAGAGTTCTAACCCCTGTTTTTTTTGCCGCAGTTGTTGCTGTGACTGTTTTCGGTGACCCAACCTTTGCCCCCAACCAGAGCTATGACTACGGCAGCAACGCGAATGGGAGCGGTGGAATCTTTACGCGCAAAAACAATGCAGGTGAGCTGGCGGTGCTGAACTCATATGCTGGAGTTCTCGCAAGCTACTGTGATAACAACGACATTGTTTGCGCGGATGGCACAAGCACTGCTGTCCACAGCGCTGAGGTTTCTAACCACGCTCAGGCGGCCGCGGCCTTTATTATAGCGCGTGCTTAACAACCTGTATGGCCGTTGGCTACTCTGCCAGTTTTTTATGTAAATATGTTGTACCGGGGCTGCATGTCACCGGAAGTTATATAAATTCAATTCAATTCTCCAATGCAGAGAGCTGAGATGATCTATGGAGGCAAGGTGTTATGTTAAGAAGCTAAAATCGTTCACAGTGGCTTGGTCATAATGAGCGGTAGCTGAGGATTGACAACTCTTTGATTGCATATATTGGACATTTAATATTACCACGAGATAATGAAATCATGAATACATATCAAAGCGCATTTTAATTTGGGAACTAGCGTTATTAAACAGCTTCGAGAAGAAACTGCTTCACTGAGAGGCTGGGAATGAACTGTCTGGGGCATAGTCAACTAATTACTGTCTCCATGATGCAGCTCCGCTTTATATGCGTGCATTGCATTGCATGGGAGGTTGCCACAACTCCCTCGTTAAACCATTGCGCATCTTGAAAGCTGTCAGTTTTTCATTTATGCCAATCCATCAGCACCTGGATTCTTTTTAACGACAGGGGTAGAGGAATTGTGTTCGTTGACTCCCTGCCTCCCTCAAACTGCCCTGCCCGGCGCTCACTGGTTACCATGGCTGAAAATTCTTGTCAATGAACTGACCATGAACAAAACAGCGCGGTGTACCTGTTCAAGCACAAACTACGCTGGAGCGGGTGCTAGTGTACATATCAAAACCTCAGCAGGCATATGTTTGGCCAAGCTCCATCATAGAATTGCAGACAATCATGTCGAGTTTTAGGTTATTCTTGCATTCAGCAGTTGGTTCTATACTTCTCCTGGGCTCACTCACCCTTGATTATATATACTCGCAGTGTCTGGTTGGTCCTCTGCGTGCGCCTAAACGGAGAAGCTGCGCTTAAACGCAGTGCCAAATCATTCCACGCTATGAACCTACTGGATGAGATTGAAAATGGATTGTATAATAAACATTTGCTTGATGCGAAGAACAGCAAGCATCAAAACACACACACATTTAACGGAAATTTTAGCGAACGTTGGGTCATATTGGTAGTCTGCGAGTTTGCACACTGTATTGCGTCCACACTGTAGCGCATTCAATACTGTGCTGTTCAATGGCCAATAAATTCTCAAAGACCCCTCCCGCACACCAGTTCAATGTAGTTATTGGATATCCACTGACAATCTACCCCGATTTTGCTGAGGAGAGGGGCAGAGGGGGTAGAGTGTTCCCGGCTCGGCCGACATCGCCGCCTTTCTCCACCAAAGGTTGTAATCTTGCCCTCAATAAGGCGCGCATGAGACATGACTAAAATATTGTTGGCCTCTGCCATGACAGGAGACTCCTGGCTTTACGATTGCATTGTTTCATAATTTATTTACAGGTCTTTGCTCCATTCTCTCAAAGTCGAGACAGGGCAATTAGTTCCAATCCGAAATGTCTATTGAACTCCATCGAGTCCAATCACAATTGCGCCAAAGCGGCGGTGGCAGCCCTGGTGCAGGGAATGCCACCAGAGCTGGGGAGCTGACACCGACATCAGCAGTGCAAGATGTCCATGCCGATGACGCGGCGGAGTCCCTTTACCCAGAGCGTGCCATTGAGGCGCTGCCACCTTGCGACACAAGTCCGGAGGCATGGCGATTTCTTTTGGCATGTTTCATGGTCGAGGCTGCTCTTTGGGGTACGTAAAATTACGGTGTTCCAGCCCAGCCCTGGTGTCTCATCCGCTAAGCACGCAAGTGTCTCTAGGCTTCCCCATCAGCTACGGTGTTTTTCAAGAATACTATGCCCGCCTCCCTCAATTTGCAGACAACCCTAACCTATCAATCATTGGTACTCTCGAAACGAGCATCTACTTTCTGGGATCGCCCTTTTTTACGCCACTCGTTCGTCGCTTTCATGTTTGGCAGCGTACGATGGTCGTAGTAGGGTCCGGGATTTGTGTCCTCTCTCTCGTCGCAGCTGCGTTTGCCAATAATGCCAGTTCTTTAATTGCCTTCCAGGGCGTTTTATACGGCATTGGCTTTCTCACTCTGTATGCGCCCCTTCTTAGCATGCTTAATGAGTGGTTTGTCCAGCGTCGAGGCTTAGCCTACGGCGTATTCTACGCTGGTGGTGGCATTAGCGGTTCTTGTTTCCCTTTTATTCTCGAGCAGCTATTATCTTCATTTGGCCATCGAGTCGCTCTAGTTGGAGTGGCAGTTGCCCAAGTAGTAATGGTTGCCCCTATGCTATTTTTCATTAAGCCCAGACTGCCCTCCGCTAGCCGCCACGCTGCGCGTACTATGGATTGGCGATTTCTCCGTAACCCGCAGTTTTGGATTCTATCAGCGTCCAATGTTCTCCAAGGACTCGCATTTTATATTCCTTCGCTTTATCTTCCCTCCTTCGCTGCCCTTGTCGGCCTCTCACCCCGTGTGGGTGCACTTTTACTCGCTGCACATAATGTTGCTTCAACTCTTGGCCAGGTCGCTTTTGGCCATCTTTCCGACAAGTTTAGCAATATTTTTGTTTTACTTTTTGTTACAACAGCTGTGTCTGGTGTTTCTTCGCTTTGCATTTGGGGATTTGCGCACTCATTCGCACCGTTACTGGTATTTGCCTTGGTCTTTGGCGCGTTTGCTGGTGCTTATGCTGTTTTCTGGACTGCTTTCTCGTCGTTGTTGTCTGAAGACACGCAGACGGTGTACACACTGATGGCGTTTGGCAAAGGAATTGGTAGCGTTGCAACCGGTCCAATCACCGGATCTTTGCTGAATCGACCAGTTACGCCCGGGTACGGGCTAGGGAAGTACGAGCCTGTGGTTATTTACTTGGGAGTCATGATGCTGGCATCATCACTCGGTATATCGGCCTGGCCATTCAGCGGCCGCACCGTGGTAAGATCCTAGAAATCTCTGGTGCAAGGCCTAATTAGAGTAGTTTATTCGGCGGAGGCAGTATAGTTGTTATCCACATGCATTCACCCTGATAAATAGAGTATAGTTCAATTACATATTCTCGCAGGTTTTTCTCCATGTACTGAAATGTAGCTATATTTAATGGCCAAATGTTATGAATTGAAAAGAGCAAGATACGCCTAAGCCATAGCATGCCTCTCTAACCCTCCGAAGGCAACCTAGATGGGAATGTGTCAGCCATCCGGCACATCACATTTTCTTGAACTGCCAAAGCTGTATTCTGGTCCAAACGATATTATTACTGCCAAGAAGTTCACCATCATCGTACATTGTTAAGCTACCCTGCAGCCATGCATCGTTTTCTAAGCAGCATATTATAGGGAGTATACATATAGACACATAGTGTACACCAGTGGTTTCCATTGCAATTACCTGTTGCTTGCCGCCAAGTGGCTACCACACACTGATTCCCGATCCATGAAAGAGTAATAATGCAAAGACAAATTTCTAGTCATCTCATGTAAATTTTTTTAGTTCATGGACGACAAATGTGGGAATATGATGCGGCTATATATTTCAACACTTCAATAGCAATTCTGATTTTGCACGCCGACAGCGAATGGCTTATCTAGTGGTGAGAGTTATTAGACATCGTTATCTCCATCCGATTTCGAGTTATCCCAAAATTTTAATTCTGCGCCGGTGCTTTCTGACCTTGCAGTCTTTCCAAGTCTTCAGAAATATGCGCCCATGTTTCGGGCCGAAATCTACCCTCGATCAGGAAGTTTCCACTGTGGTCCTGGCCAAGTACGCGGAAGAAGTTCAGGAAAGAAGCTGGCTTATTGAGGGTAATGGGGTGATAGTAGATTATCGTTCCCGGTGGATTTTGTCTGCTCAGTCTCTCTTTTTCCACGATAGTGGCTGGGCCGCCAGGGTGGACCACAGCACCAGAGAAGTCGACGTCCCGAAACAAGTCAATTTTAGCAAGGTTGTTGACAGCCAGTATGTCGGAGTCCGGAGCGCCAAACAAAACCCGCAACTTTCCTTTGGAAACGGTGTGTTCTCGTTGCATGCGGAAGTAGCTGAGCATCTGCTGCTCTGTGCATTGCTCCGCGAGCTGTTTCCGATAACTGAGCGCGGTGCGCCCCAGAGGTTCAGCGTCACAGCCAGCCACAAAAGTACTGTAGCCAAACAGCAGCATATTATTAACGTAAGCTCCACGCGTCTCTGCTTTGAGAGCATTCAGCCTGAATCGTGCATTGATGATGCTGGTGACAGTGACCGACGTCGCGGGTTGAGACCGGGCCAACATACGTGTAGCCCAGGCCGCCAGTACGTCACCCTCGCTGACAAATGCGGCGTCATCTCCATCTCCTGCAATGTCCTCTCGTGCTTGATGGGAGAGTCGGCGCAAGATGTTCGGCGAAAGGATAATTAGTCGTTCCTCGAGCTTGGACCCAAAGATACTTGTCCATAGAAAACGAAAAGCCAGCCTGAGCATCTGGAATGGCCCCAGGCTAAGCTTTTCAAGGACCAACTCCTCCTTTGGACCAATGCTGTCCTCCAATATCTCTTCCAGAGGATCCACGCAAGCCCCAAGGAGTGGGACTACATGCTGAGCCTTGTCGTTCACCACCAGTGACCAGTTCCGCAGCAGAGCCTGCAGGCCGGTAGCGTCCATGAGATAATGTGGCCAGGCCAGTGAAACGACAGTTTTGTCAGCAAATACAGTGACATGGAGATACAGCTGCGGTCTATTCTGCTGTATCATTTCCTCTATAGATCGAGGAATATTTGGAACACCAGTAAGAAGCAACATGTCTCGTGGGAGCTCTTGTGGATGTCCATTACGCGAAAGACATGGTAATGTCTTCCCCAGAGGGTGTTGACCGGCGTCACAGTTGAATTTATTTTGCGAAAAACCAATTGCTGGCTCGGTGGTGGTAACTTGTGGCGGGATGCCAAGCTCTAACGCTCCTTGCTTCTTCTTTTTGTTAGCTGAAAAGTCCAATCTGAAGTGCCCATAGTCATACTGTTTTTCTCAGGCGTCCCCCAAGCTTCTTCCAGTCTCCAGTTTGCAGTAGCTGCGACAGCGAGTCTGCCAGCTTCTGGGGGTCAAGTGCATCGTTGAATACGAAAAGATACGCTAGGAACGCCCTACGATAGTCCTGGGCATTGTCAAGCAGATGGACTGGGTAGACGTGCATGGTGTGTTGTGTGGTTGAAGGTAGCAGGGCGGAGCAGAGCGACCCAATTGATGCATATTAAGGTACGAAAAGACAACCCTTGTCAAAAACTTAAGACAGTTTAACATTGTCATCATTCCATGTTGACATGTCATGTTGACAGGTCTCGCACAGAGAGTAAGACATTGAGTCCCGCATATCAAGGGAGATACATATTTCATTTCCCTCTACGCTTGGCAAGACCACTAACTGAATACCTCTATTGGCTCCGACTACTGGTTATAGTATAATAGAAAGTGGGTAAAAATGGATGAGTGTTTTCAACACGCGTACGGTCGCACGGGTTCTGTTTTTAAGTCACTATCGACCAGATATACCAGGTGTTTTGGTGTGTACAAGAACGCCCGTCTGCTCGACCAAGAGTGGACTTGTGACAAGGATATTCCAGCGAGTATGGAAACAATCAGGCGCATTTTCGGTTCTCTCCCGACCTCGGCCGGGTTGGCCGACTTTGCAGACGATCTTGTTTACCCAGTACACCTTCATGACGCCAACTTTGTGAAGCTTCTCATGGTCTGTACCTTGCGATTTGATAGCATCTTGGACCCTCAAAAGTTGCACTCAGCCTTGACGCGATTGCTGGAGATTGGTGATTGGAAGAAGCTTGGCGGGCGTCTGAGGCGCAATGTGAGTGGCTGCGGCTGCTTCTGACGCAAGAAACAATACGACGTTGTACTAACAAAAGTCCCAGGCTGATGGAAAATTGGAAATTCACGTCCCTAGTGCATACTCTGCCAAAAGACCGGCAGTGACATTCTCGCACAAAGACCTGTCCACGACGGCGATAGGGGACCATGACCTCGCCAGCAAACTACCAGTCCCAACAGATCGTTTATCGATACAACCAAACACATATAACTTGATCGAACTTGGCATACGAGAAAACATACCAAAGTCAGTTGATGGGATGATAGGCTGTGACTCTCCTCAGCTTTCTGCTCATGTTGTCTCTTTCCAAAACGCGACGCTCGTTAGCATCTCCTGGCCACACTCGGTTATGGGTAGTATGGGTTTCAGCCACTTTATGCATTCGTGGTCACTTGTACTTTCCAGCCGAGAGAGTGAGGTGCCAAAGTTCTTGGGCGCAAATGAGGACGCGTTGTTGGAGCTTGAGATGAGAGAACCTCTGTCGATTCGTCAGGAGCTTCTCATACAAAAGAGTCGACTAACAGGCTTCAATCTGGTCTTGTTCTGTTTGCGCCTTGTGTGGAACATGCGGACACCGCGCGAGGTCAAAACTATCTTCATCCCTAAGCGAGCTCTGGCACAGCTGCAGGCTGCATGTCGAGACGAGATTGCTGAGACGTCTTCTCCACAGGGCATAGTACTACCTACTGAAGAGATGACTATTTTGGCCTGGTTTGTAAGACTTGTTTCGTTGGGTTCGTCCAGCGACAAGCCAGTTACCATCGTCAGTATGCTGAGTGTTATGCAAGCCGCTTCCTCCCTGTTCAGCCAAGCAGGGATTCACGCTCACAATATGACGTTATACGCAATGTCTTTCCTACCGAGTCACCTTGCAAGAGGCGGGCTTGGCCCCCTGGTGCAACAGTATACGCGGCAGGTAAAAGAGCAATCGACGCAAGAACAGTGCCTAAGTTTTCTTAGAATGTACCGCCAGACAACACGGGGCGGTAACCCTTTCAAACCACTCTATGGGCCGTCAAACGCACACCCCGTTGCATGCGCCGACTTGGGGAAAGTTGACCCGATTCACAGCGCTGACTTTGGAGCGGCACTGGTGGAAAAGCCAGAAAGCAGCGGAGATCGTCCTCTAGGGGCAATGACATGCTATTACTATCACATTATAAATAGCCAGCTCGGAGCTGGACTCGATTGTATTTACTTGCTTGGCAAAGATCATGGAGAAAATCTCTGGGTGATGGTTGCGTTGCCCGCAAGCAGATGGCCAAAGGTAGAAGCAGCATTGAGAGCCTATCAGTAGAGTTGTCCTGATATATGACGATCACAGCTCCACTATTGGGGGGTTCGGAAGGGCTCTTTCTTGTCCAGCTGGGAATAGACAAGCTGAAAGCCCAAGGTAGCCCTAGTCATGAGTAGCCTATTTACGTGCTGTTCAGTTCATAGACTGCCACAAGTCTGGGTCCCCCCCCCAATTACCACCACTGTACCCAAATGCGCTGCGTACATGCGCGCCATCTACAGAGGCTGCCACTTAATCATTTATTTTGCAGACAAGTGCAAGTGTACCTTGCAACATTTGTTGTGCTGTTATGGATGTGCCTAAGGGCCTTTCGCTTTTTGTTTCCGCGCTTTGTGCCCGGGCTAATTTAGAGACGGTCATGGAACCATGTACCAGGTACTCCCTACATATATAAGTCTTAGTTTGCCATCAATTCATGCCAGCGTACTAGAGTCACTGGTCTATTGAATGCCAGGACTGCCGCCGGTATTGCGCAACCAACCTTTTCAATGTTGAATCTTCAACATTGCCTTCATCAATATTGGGTTATGTTAAATATTGAAAATGCTGCTTCATCGGCTAGTGGCGTACTGATTTTGCTGGGGCACGATCCCCCGCTTTATCAATATCAACACCCTGCGCAGCTGAGTACTAGTTACCACCCATCGGGAGCGGCGCAAAGCCCGCCATGTATCTTTAGAATTGATACAGCCAGCGACGTGAACTTGGGTACAGCATCAATACTCAATATTCAATATCAATACAGAACTTTATAGATATTCATTAATAGAAGCCTACATTGATACTCTCAGAATGAACCCACGGACTTTTCCCCCTTCTCGTAGCGGTAAGTGAGTCGCTTAATGTTGTAATTAATCCAGAATCCGGCGCATGGTTCGAAATTTATGCTGAGTCTGACCATCGCATTCAGATTAATTGATTAGTAACACCAAATCTGCCTTAACTCTGGTGATAATGCAAAGTCCTTTCCATTGTATCATTTGTTTTAGAAGTGTGTATATGTAGCCTAATCAAATACACCTAAGAATGCCGGTGTTCCCTTAAATCAACCTCCTGCCCACTCCTCCGTTGATTTCAGAGAGATGGTTCTCAGCTGCAGTCTTCAAGGCCGAATAGGCTATCTTACCAGCGATGGTCCTCGGCCAGCCATCAAAGCCCAATTGAGCCAGGCTTGCGATGCCTTCTATACAATGCTCACGACCAACCTGTTGAGTTATATGATCGTTGATATGGGCACAAGAAGTAGGAATGGTATCATGAGAGACCGCAAACAAGCTATGCTCGCCATTACTTTTCAAAACGGCTGTAACAGCAATGACCGACTCGATAAACAGTGCCTCGAGTACATTCTCGACAGATGCGGGTAAGATGGTCTTACCGTCGCGCTTGAAGATTGTGTCGGCACGACCGACGACGTAGATATGGCCTGCTTTGTCAATCACGCCTAAGTCACCCGATATGAACCAATTGCAGCCGTCCTCTTTGTAAAATAAACTAGTTTCGCGATTACCCAAGTAACCAGATACAATCGAGCTACCGCCGAGGTGCAGTTCACCAATCTCATTGCGGCTTGCAACCTCGCCGTTCTCACCAACTACCTTGACTCTAGCACCCAGGCAAATTGTTCCTGATGCGGCGATACCATTCCAGCACGGGTAGCAGTCAGCCTTTGGGGGCCTGGAGCTCCAACCAGCGATGCCGCAAGCTTCTGTTAGACCAAAGGCTGTCTTGATGGCTGCGTTCAGGAAGACTTCCTGAGCTCGCCGAACGCTTGTCTTGGAAATTGTCGAGCCGATGAGTAGCACCATGCGAACAGAGCTGGTAATGGCTCTGCTCTCCCTCCTGGCGGGGTAAATAGCACTGAGCTGGCCAACAAGAAGTGAAATGAAAACCGGCTTGGTGGTCGCTATGGTAGCGAGTAGAGAGTCACCGGTCGGCGCGGAGGCATTCAATGCGGCTGAGTTTCCAGACGCCCAGGTACCCATCAACACAGCGGGACAGCGCGATTGGGCTGCAGAACCAGAAATCACTGTGCCAGTACATGGAAGCATCGGAACTTTGCTGATGGAGTTCAAGTATTGTGCCCACTGTGATGATTGTATGATGCAGCCCTTTGGCTTGCCAGATGTGCCGCTCGTATACACCACCATTGCAGTGTCTGCAGCACTGTAAAGAACAGCATCTTCCCTAATATAATCTGGAAATGGTGAATTTGCAATGTCAAGAATGCTAACCCAGTAGTCGGACGGTGGGCTTGGTAACAGTGCGAGACAAACCCCAACAGATTTATGGCTGTTCTTACACGCCGCCACTGTCCGAGCACCGTCTGCTGTGGCAACGACAAGTAACCCTGGGGATAGCTCGTCAATGTAATCCTGTAACATGTCTGGCGTATCATTTTCAAGCAGTTTGTGATCCAATGTGACCACCGTGTAGCCGTTCATGGCGCACGTAGAAAGCAGAAGACCCCATTCAGCGCATACGGGTAGCAGGA
This sequence comes from Zarea fungicola, assembly GCA_900169235.1. NCBI lineage: Eukaryota > Fungi > Ascomycota > Sordariomycetes > Hypocreales > Cordycipitaceae > Zarea > Zarea fungicola. The sequence continues at coordinate 13,420 of FWCC01000324.1, forward strand.
TGACAGCCGTCGAGCCAGGCCGGAGTCCTCTGGCGCGCAAATAATGACCTAGGCGAATTGAAGCGCGTTGGAGCTCTGCAAAAGACCAGACAAGATAGTCACCCCTTTCCAAAGGTGGCGGCATAAACCAGGACATGGCATGACTGGTGGCGTGATACCAGCAGTTGGCAGCGCCTTGTGAAAGACAATTGATTACTCCATCAGTTTTAGGCAGGTTTGGTTCAGAGACCCAGCGTTTCGTAAGTCCTGTATATAAATCTGCAGGCTGTGCAGGAGAGAGCAGGGACATTCTGTCCTGATGTCCACGCGAACGGTCGTGAAGCGCGTCCCACATCGATGTGGCTCGAAACCAGGGGACAGGGTCGCCACCGTTGAGGACGGCTAGTTTTGACATGGTATGCATGATAGTGTATTCGGGAAATGATTTTGCAGCTCTAGAGAGTCGCGGCGGCGTGTGTGGCTTATAATAAGGGAGCAACACAATTGGAATGCAAATAATTTGAAGTGAACCATTTTGCCTTCCCTTTGGGCATGTATACTGCAGACGCCGAAAAAAACAAATAAATTGACACCCGAGACTACCCAGAGTCCATTTACCTAGTGGCACACTGACTATTTTGATTATGATCGCTGACTGTGCCTCGAATTTCAGAACCGAAAGCCCGCTGCCTAGGGCGATATCCGAGGGAGGGTCTCTGACAATAGGCTATTGCAGGCACGGGTCGTTTGCCAGTGGAAAAATTCTTTATTGAATAATGTCATCCAATCAATGCCGCACGATAGAGTTTCGAGGGGACATAAACTGACTGCGTTGAATACGCTGCTGATGCATGGCGTGGTGAGACGCTTCTTGAAGACAAGGGCATTTCGCGCCGAGGTGTAGCAGGGCGCTGTAGTGAGTGACACAGGGTCCTGGTTACCTGAAGTGGAAAGATGCATTATAAGAACCAAACCACAGCCAATTTCGATCATTTCCTAATTTACTGACACAATTTTGATTGTATATTGTATATTATGTATTTTGTAATGGAATACGATCTTTTTTTCTAGTCAATATTTCTAGCCGCCAAAGGACAGCAACTTCTGCGTTTTGTGGCCAGCCAGTACCACGTAGACGCCTGAAGGGACGCGAAGCCGAAACCCAGACAGCCTTACCATCCTTGAGTATCGCCCATTCAGTCACGAGACGATGTGATGGATTATGTGGATCTACTTCTTTGTCGTGAGAAGCGATGGTACAATGGCCTGGTCAGAGGTGACGTACACGTAGCTCCATATTCATTTCTTCACGGCTCGCACAAGACCTCAATCTACGCGATACCACAAACTTCATAGAACAGCTGCATTCGCTTCCCAAAATGCCTCTCTGTAATGTCTGCAGCACAGTTTATTTTGCAGACCTGCCGCCGTTCCCAGAAGACCAGCATGGCAATCAGCTGACTGGGCTGGAGTATGTACATCCCTTTCTCCGGCAGAGACAGTTTCCTCGCAGCCCTTCCACATCCCGTGCTAGGCATCACTCAAGCCTCGAAAGCCTGCGTGATGAAGCGGCGGCCGGATGCGAACTCTGTACTTTGATTCTTGGGCAAGTTGATACTCTGCTGGCAGAGATTGAGGGATTGACGGAGGAACAAAAACTCAGGCACCAAACGTCATATACGCCGACTATGAATTTGTGGCTGACAAGGCGCCCGTACGGTCGTCAAGGTTTTTGGGTCTTATCCGAGTCTCTTCGAAGCAAGGATGAGAAAGAACTCCTCCTAGTCGCCGCTTTTAGCTTCGCGGTAACGAAGGGTAGCTAAAGTCTCTAACTCGCTATACAAACTCAAGTTTAGTGAACTAATCTGCGCAGATGACCCTCTCGCTAATACTATTTTCGGCCGCCCTGTGTTACAAAATCCTGAAATATGGGCGCTTCGACAGATGGTTGAATGGAATGATCAGTGCGAGCAGAACCATGCCTGTTACGAGAACTCTGGCCATGTTCCACGTCGGCTCATTGATGTCGGCCACACTGGGCCAGGGGAGACCGTAAAGCTTGTTGAAATGCTTCCTGAGGGACAGAAAAAGTATGTCGCTCTTAGCTACTCACTTGGCGATAGGTTTGAGAGTGGTTCAAGCTCCGAAGAGCAATTTGAGTTTGGCGAGATCTCCATTGAGCCACTCCCTAAAATGTTTCGAGATGCCATCCTTGTTACTCGCATATTGGGTGCCCAGTATCTCTGGATTGATTCACTTTGCCTTCCTGGAAATCGAACAGAGTGGGAAAGAGATTCCGAAGAGGTCGGCTCTGTCTACACAAATGCCTACTTAACAATCGCAGCTACAGGGGCTGGTAGCGTGACTGATGGTCTATTGTTGACGAGGCCGGCCCGCAACTCTATCCTTCTTCCTTACAAGTCCCATGATGACGACACTTCTCCAGATTTTATCACGGCCACTACCTTATCACTACGTAAAGAAGCTCTTGGAAAATACAAGGAGATGACCGAAGAGCCCTCTTCTAAGGATCTGTGGTGCTTTCAGGAACGGGTGCTTTCACGGCGCGTGGTGCACTTTGCTAGCGATCAACTATATTTCGAATGTGAGGGTCATTTTAGGTCAGAGGACGGCTTCCCTCAGAATCAGCGGTACCACACAACAGCGAAAGAGCTGCTCGCAGGGCCCGATTGGTATCGTGAGCAAACTGCACTTGGGAGGTGGCATCGAATTGTGCGGGACTACGGGCAGCGCCAGCTCAAAACGCCGTCAGACAAGCTCCCGGGGATGGCAAACATTGCAAGAGCATTTCAGCGCCTGCTTGACGATGAGTATATTGCCGGTCTTTGGAAAAGCTCTCTCATGGAGTCGCTGTGCTGGCAGTCTCTTAGATGCAAACCAATGAGTGAAAATGTTGCGCCGTCCTGGTCATGGGCTAGCGTCGATGGTACGGCTGCGACGAGCATTGTTGACTGCACGCTCCTTCCTATAGCCACTATTCACGATATCCAAGTGAGTCTTGAAAGTGATTCCAAGCCGTTTAGCAACATCAATTCGGCGTCCATCACCATTGAAGGGCCAATGATTCCATTGAAACTGGTTGAAAGGGAGAACCCCGAACTGTGGCACATGTTCCTGCAACCTGAGGATGGAGGAAAAGATGGTTTCTACGGCGGGTTCGATACAATTGACCGACGCTATGCGGTGTCGGCGGAAGCCATCCAGAAGACCAAAGTATTTGCACTGGTGTTGGCAAATGCGTCGAGGGAGACCTGCTTGATTGGTAGTTGCCATCCCCGAGAAACCACCCGTGGACTGCTGGTGAGCCATGCTGATGCCGGTGAACATACGGTGAAGCGTATCGGGTCGTTTTCAACGTCGAAGGAATATTTTAGCTCTGTTGACTGGGCGAGCTTTAGTAAGAGGGTGATCCTCGTTTAAGCCTTTCTGGCCCAGGACTTTCGCTCTCGTGCGAGGATGCAAATCTTCTGGAACTGAACCGAGCAAATTAAATATGATGGCGAAGACGAACATTCCATTCAGTCAAGTTTACAAGTAACAAAAAGAAGAATGAAAACTGTTAGCCCTGATGCGCCTACTATGGGCAAATGATGTGCGCCGGCTGTTGTTGTCTGTACTGGCTTGCCGCAACTCGGTTTCCTGCCAAGATGGGATCATGGTCCTGCAGTGGCCGCACACCACCACGACAACAGCCCCATCACTGTGACCAGACGTACAAAAATCGATATCATAATAGGAATTTAGCAGTGCAAGGTACGACACTGTTTATCTAAGTCATTACTGCAAGGGAAATATTAAAATTCGGGTTTACTAATTCACACCCGTCGACATGCGGGTTAACATAGATCTAATCGCATTCGAAGCATGAATGCTATGTGCAGTTCTCGTCAAGAAGGCTTAAATTCGAGTTATGGATATCTGCCGTAATTTCAACATTATCTAAAACAGATTTGCAGTCCTTAGCGGTCTCGAACCGGAGCTTTTTCAATTTGCTGGTTTGAACTTCAGCGTCTTGGCGTCAGGTAGCAAGTCCACAGTGCAGATGCAGATTCCGACGCACGCCATGTCTATAGCAAAAGTGGTCGTGTAGCGCGGCGTCGACCTTGACTAGAAAATCTGGGTCCAACTGTAGAGCCAATCTGCGCACAGGTGTCTGACAGGGCAATTGCAAACACAGCGCCTGCCACCCTATTTTTTGCTTGGTCCTCGGCCACATCATGGTGTAACAACTAGTATTAGCTGGCGCCAGAGTTACCGTGATTGCGGCACACACTCTTCGGTACACACACACTCTACTCGAGCTTGTCAAGACGTGTACATGACACTGTAGCTAATAATTAGGACAATAAAAGAGTCAGAGGAAGTATGGGCTTTGGCACCGACATATTGCCGTTGATGTAGCTCTTGTCAGTAATAGTATGATGACAAGAGCTGCCACTGGGCGGGACATCGAGAACCTGGCTCCTGTTGAGGGCTTTGTGCGGGTAGGGTATAGTATTCCACAAAATGACTTGAAGCGTGGAAGTAAGTGGCCGGCGCGAAACCGAGGATTCCGATAACTGTAGGCGGGCGGAATACCTCGTGGATGTTGAAGTTGGGATCGTCATATTTCGGTATATTTTCTAGAAAATGCCCTTGGATGAGCCCTTTTTTCCTTTTCAGACTATCATTTGGCCTAATCTTTGACTACCATCGACAATCAGTAAAATGCCATTCCGTGGCTGACAAGATGAACGTACAGCCGGGCAGAAAACCCCGTCTTATCACTCCTCCACAAGGGGTTTGAGTTTAGCTGGCCACGCCAAGCACCAGCCTGCCAACATTGGTCTCGGCCGGGTGCAGAGGAACGGGCCTTGATTAGGCGGCTACGCCCACTGTAACAGCACAGATGCCCCGTAACAACTGTAGCACTTCGTCCGATGCCCGACGCCCATCCCAGCCACCGATCTTCCCTCCCAGCTGCTAATATATCCAGCAATGCCTTACCTAGCTCGGCATATAATCTTTCTTTTCACCTTTACCCCGCCAAAGCTCTCCCGTCTGTGCCACGCTCCGCATCCTCTTAAGCGCAACCGTGATGGCGAGGCAATCCGAGGGCCGTCCGTTATGGGCGGCAATTTTGAGGATTTTCGCCTTCCCATTCGCATTCGAGGAGGTGATTTTACAGGTTCTTCCGTCTGGTCTGGTCATCGCGCTCCTTCCTTTCACCATGTACCACTGCTGCAAGCAGCCTGTACATGTTCCCAAACGTACTTTGCTTTGCGCAAAGACAGTGAGTCACCCCAGCCCTTGGCTCGCTCGCTACCACTCGCCCGCCTAACGGCCCATAAACTAACAAGCCTCCAGGTTGCCTCCGCTACCTTGATTGCCGTGGAAGTAATCAGTCTGGTCCTTCGCACCTTGTCGACTGAATTCTGCGCTAGCGCCTCGATGCCTGCTACCACACCCGAGCTCGTTGCCGCACTTGCGATTGGCACCATTGTTTATATGGAGCACCGCCATGCTATTCGTACCTCCTCATTACTTACCGTATACCTTTTCCTTGGCCTTCTTATAGATACTACCAAAAGCCGATCCTTCTTTCTCCGACCTGGTTCCGGTACACTCGGTGCTCTTGCGGTTGTAAGCGGCTGCCTCCGCCTTGCCCTGCTCATCCTCGAAGGAAAATCAGGAAGAGATTTACAGATCAGTATCGGGGTACGCGACTCGCCTGAACCAGAGTCCACGAGCAGTTTTCTCAACAGACTACTATTTCTGTTTCTTGCGCCGATGGTTGCCGCTAGTTTTAGCCAGGAGCTCCAGTCTGATCACCTTACCAAATTGGGCCTGGACTTTTCCTCGCACCGTTTGCATCAGCTGCTCAAAAAGCATTGGAAACCTTTAAGCAGAGAAACCTCGAGAGGAAGCCTAATGTTTGCATGCCTGAAGGCATGGCAATATCAGATTCTTCAAATCTTCATTCTGCGACTGGTTTCCTCGGGCTTTTCTTTTGCCCAGCCTTTCCTCATACAACGAATTATCGAGATTGTAAACCCGCAAATGCGAGAGGTTGAAGTTCGGGAATCCGATCGCTCCCTCTTAGTTCTGTCTACCTTTATTGTCTTTGCCGGCGCTACGCTTTCCAAAACAATGGCCGCTGATCTTGGCAATCATTTTCTCACCCAAGTCCGTGGGGGGTTGATAACCAACATTTTCGACAAAACACATTGCCTCACAGAGCAGGAGGCTAAGAAATCAGCTGTGATAACGCTGATGAGCACCGATATTGATTCTATTCTCAGCGGCCTATCACATTGTATAGAGATTCCCATCACCATTGCCGAAATTCTTCTTGCAATATACCTTCTCTCGTTTTTTATTGGATATTCCTGCATTACCCTTCTACTCCCTGTGTTATTGACGACAGCTACGTCTTACTTTCTTGGCAAATGGATTCGGCCTGCAGCCGCTGATTGGAACAAAAGCATTGATTCAAGAGTGGCACAAACATCCAAAATTCTATCTCAACTCGCACCTATCAAGGTGTTTGGTCTTGGGCCTACCATCAGCACATTTATCCAACGCCTCCGAGTCGAAGAAGTGGAAGTATCCAAGAAGTACCGCACCCTTGTGTCATTTTCGGTATTTCCAGTTCAGTTCGCCGATTTGATGACGCCAATTTTTGTTGTTGCCGGTGGCTTCTTTTGGAAAGGCTTTCGGGGTGAGATGACAGCCTACCAAGCATTTCCTACTCTGGTAGCAGTGGAGTTTGTCAAAGGGCCACTTGCAACTGCACTGGAAGCCGATGCCTACGCGAAAGTGATATCCATGGTGGCGTGCTTTGGCCGACTTGAGGTATTCTTCAGCCTCGAAGATCGACAGGACTCACGCATCAGGTGGGATCCCTCTACGCCTCCAGAAGCCTGCGAATCTCACCCGACACAATTTGGATCCAGAAAAATGAGACCTCGTGCGCCACCTTCAAATCCAACGGGCGTTGTCCAATTTGTTAATGCACAATTCGGACCACGTAGCATGCCAGATCCACTGCTCCAAGCTGTCAGCTTCTCGCTCAGTCAATCCTCTGTGACTGGTGTTGTGGGCCCAACTGGATCTGGCAAGTCAACTCTGCTTGGAGGAGTTCTTGGTGAAACCAGTAACGCTGCTGGTCATATCTACGTTAAAGATGAAGTCATTGCGTATTGCGGCGAGCATGTGTGGCTTAGGGACGTTTCCATTCGAGAAAATATTTTGAATTACCTACCGTACAGCAACGAACGTTTCATTCGAGTCATTAGAAGCTGCCACCTCGAAGAGGATTTGAGCCGACTGCCTGGTGGTGAGAATTACGTGGTGGGCACTGATGGAGTCAATCTTAGTGGCGGCCAGCGACAGCGAGTCGGAATTGCCAGGACTGTTTATGCGGAAGCCCCAGTGACTGTGCTGGACGACGTGTTTAGTTCCATTGATCGAGTGACTGCCGTATCCATCATGTTTAATCTATGTGGTGACAGCGGTGTCCTGAGAGAGGCCGGCTCGACGGTTTTGTTCGTTACGCATTTATCAGAGTTTGCAAGATTTGTGGATCAACTCCTTATTGTCGATGGCCGGGGGAGTGTGGTCCTCGACAAGGGGGAATTCCGAAACCCAGCTCACGCGCAAGCGATCGCGGAGTTGATCAACTCCACAAGAGTTTGTGTCCCACAGGACGTGGAGGACAAAGAGCAAATTCTCATTCGCAGATCCTTGGAGCAGGAATTGTCGGCAGCCGACTCCTCCTCCATGGAGAAAGACTACGTCAGACAAAAAAGGGACTTGCGCCTATACCTTCTCTTCATTGACCCTAGTGGGCGGCTGAATGCCTTTCTCTACAGCTTGTTCGTCATGGTCCTCTCCGTCGGTGAGATTCTCCCTGATATTTACATTAGTTTCTGGATTGAAACCGACCCCAAGAGTGCGAGTTACTTGTTTGGATGCGCCTCGATCGGTGTTACCACGTGTCTGATCGGCTGTTTGGTATATTTTCTCTTGTATACCAAGTTCGCGGCTCAAGCATCAATCAGTCTCCACGAGCAGCTGGTGAATGTCACAGTGGGCTCAACACTTGCATTCCTAAGTGCTGTAAAAACGGGACACTTATTAAATCTGTTTAGCCAGGATTGTCTCTTATATTCCAGAAATGTCCCGGGCTACATGATGAGAACTCTATACGTTTTCGTTACTGCAGTCATTGTCGTCGCTATTATACTGTCTGGAGTGACGCACATGTCTGTCACCCTTCCCGCTATTATAATTTCCCTACTCTTATCTCAGCACTTTTACTTACGCACGTCGCGAAAAATGCGCCATCTCGACATCGATAGAAAAGCAGTTCTCGTAACGTTCTTCCAAGAGTCAGCAAATGGACTAATCTATATCCAGTCGTCTCAGTCACAGGAAAAGAACCTTGAGCTTGGATACCGTCTTCTTGATGAATCCCAACTGCCATTTTACCTCAAGAACTCTATTCAGCAGTGGTTGAACCTTGTCCTTGGTTTAACAACCACCTTCCTTGCCCTCACGTTGGTAATAATTACAGTACATCTACAGAAAAGCACAACACAATCTGCTGTTGGTCTGTCTTTTGTGGGAATCCTCGCCTTTAACCGTACGATAACATTTCTTCTCGAGTCTTGGACTCAGCTAGAAACCTCGACTGGTGCCCTTTCAAGACTACGCCAGTTCAAACAGGAAACGCCACAGGAAAATCATCTATCGCTTGTGGACGTGCCAGACAATTGGCCATCAGCTGGTAAGATTGATATTTCCAATGTTACGGCTCGCTACAGACCATCCCAAGATATTCCGCCTGTATTGAAAGACATTTCACTATGTATCAAGCCGGGGGAGAAGATCGGATTTGTCGGACGAACGGGCAGTGGCAAAACTTCTATTCTTTTGATGTTGCTTGGCTTCCTTGAGTACTCGGGAACAATAGAAATTGATGATGTGGACATCGCAAAAATCCCAGTGGACGTACTGCGTTCACGACTTATTACGATTTCGCAGGACCAGTTCAAGCTTGATGCAACCATTCGGACCAACCTTCTTCCCTTCAACATGAATGACACTTTTGACGAGCCCGACGAAGAAGCGATTGGACATACTTTTGCTAAAGATAAGACTCTGGAAGAACTTCTACAACATCTGAATATTTGGAGCCAGGTTCGAGATAGAGGCGGCCTCGATGCAATGCTTAATCAAGTTGGATACTCTAAAGGTGAACTTCAACTCCTGTGCATAGCCAGGGCCATCTTGCGGCGCCGTGAAATTGGAACAGCTGTTGTTCTCGTTGATGAAGCAACAAGTAGTGCTGACACCGCAAGAGATGAATTGGCTCAGTGGGCTATGAAGGAGGCATTCGCGGACTGTACAGTATTAATCGTCGCTCACCGCGAAGAAATTCTCAGGGATGTCGACTGTACAATTGAGCTATCCAGTGGAAAGGTTATCCACATCGATTTTCCCGACGCTGCGCCAGATTTAAGCTTTTCTATGTCGCCTTAGAGACCGCCAGCGTAGACTAATATACATCGCATACATTAGAGCCCTGTTTCATTATTTAATCCACTTTTTACTTATATTTCTAGTGACTCTGGCGATCATTACATCAATTTCTTTATAGGAATTCTCCGTCGGCACTGAAAGGATCCTGCTCATTTTCTGTGTCATGCAGAGCCAGTGTTGGTACGATCAGAAGTAGTTACGGACACGGTGTTGACCCACGGAAGCCAGGAGGAGTCAGACTTGGCTGGATATAGTGCTTGACCTGAGTCAACTGCCAGAAACAGCCGGGCAGTCAAGTGGCCTGTAACAAGCAGTCAGAGAATGTTACTCGCAATACAGTTATAACAAGCAATTTTCCTCTACATCGATGCTCGCTGTAGAATTAATGCCTACCCCGTTACTAGGATTAGTGCAAGGGAATGCGGATCGGTATATGGCTGTGTGATATACAAGGTAGCGGACGGGAAGTCAGGGCACCGAAATACTAACTACCAGCAACATTCAGTAGACTAGCAAATTCTTTTTCTCTTCGTGGCGAAAGTTTGCGATGAGTTCGGGGTAGCATCTAGTGGCTTATAGACTGCACTGGGTATGATCTCGATGTGAGTTAAAGCTACTTGCCCAGATTAAACTTGTCGAGTACCATGCTCGCTATAAACCGCTTCGAATCCTTCAATTGAACCTGAAACACCAAATTAATTGTGCCGACTCAGAGGGCCTCAGTATGCTGATGTCGCGATACTCTACAAGTCAAGGTCGTGAGTGACGGCAGCCTGCCTTGGATATTAAAAAGGTTAGGTTATGAACAATTGCTGTATATAGGACTTCTGTTTGCTTTTGTTTGTTTTATATTGTGTATATAGAGGAATCATTCCTCCCCCATTTGTAGCTCGACTTTGAATAGAGTCAAGTTACCACATTGCACACCTGTTGAGAGCACTGCCTGCAACTGGACCTATCTCGTGAACAGCGCCGTTCTACATGGTTCCTGGAGATCAATAGAGAAGTTAAATCGCTATACAGCAGTGCATCCAAAATATGGCCATTATTTTAAGGTCCTAATTCTATGGCTATAATAGTTCATTGTCCTTCATCGCAATACTGCTTGTGGTGATTAGTCCTGATGTATATCGAGCGATAAAGTAGTTGAAAAGTAAATCACGTACCATATTAATATCAGGAACATTAGTCTCAATACCTTTGCGTCTCCGTATTGCAGTGGCGATCTTTCCTGCCATCGTCGTGGAGTCTAGAGGGCAGCCGCCTGGGTAAAGCTGCCAATGATTAAAGGCGAGCTGCATAGAGATCATGTTAGGAGTTAGCTCATTTTTGATACTGGAGGCCTCCATTGCTGGTAAGTACGCTCTTATATTGAAAACAGGCGCAAGGGGAAGCCGCTCTTCTCTCAATATGCGACCACAGTGACGAGACAATGCGTCATGAGTAGCAGCAATAGCCTCAGTTGGACCTTGAACATCAACAATGCAAACTGGCTCAGCCAGCACGGGATTGGCACGCAATACCGAGCTATACATGGCGCGGCGAGTAGTCCGCATAAGCTGACCAGCCCCGCGATGGATAGCGTCACACATCAGGACAACATCGACAATGTTGAACCGAACAGAACGTATAGGCTCCTCAGCAATTGGTCCTTCGCGACTGGTCCAGTGGAAACCCGAATCAATGTGTCCATTGATCTCACGAAGAAATTGCACGCCTCTGGTCTGATCAACGAGCAGGTTGCCTCCTGCAAAGCCTTGACCAAAAGCCCAAATCTTTCGGGCATCGGTTTCATCCCAGCCAAATTCTTTCACAAGGGTAGAAGCGCGAACTCGCAAATTCGTTTGCGGAGATACCACGCCGTTTTCAATGGAGCTGGACAGCTTCTCGCTCAGTGGCTCGGCAGTCATGTATAGCCGGACGCGATGATTTGGAGACTTCACCAGGGAGGTTTTGGTGGACTTTTGTAGGATAGTCTCGCGATACTCTACGCTGGACTCGGAAATGACGAGAGGAATGCCAAAGGAGAGCTTCTGAAGGTACTCCAAGCACAGTTCTAGATGAAAGTCGCCGATTCCGGCAACTACTACCTCACCAGACTTGGAGGTTTCCGTTCGAACGTCATTATCGAATTTGGAGAGGCATCGAAGGTTTTGAACCAGCGTAGGCATATCTTGCGGGTTGACGGTTCGAACAGACCGTTGAATGTATTTTTGGGTAGATGGCAGCACAGCTTTAATGGCCGGTGCGCCTGCTTCAGAGGTAATTAAGGCAGGAATTTGAAGCGACTGGTCAACTCCGACCAATACTATTAAATTTCCTGCTGGCGCTTTGTCAATAGGGGTGAGCTCCGTCCCCGATTTGTTGAGTATTTTACCGATAACGCCATGAAACCGATTTGTTCCCCAGCTGCTCGGAACGTAATCAGGACTGTATAGTCGAACGGGGAGGCCCGAAGTGGCTGTTCCCGAGAAGACGCGACCAAAAGTGTAGAAGGTTCCTTCCTCAAGAGCAGGTATCATTTTTGAAACATAAATCATCAAAGGGGCGCTAGGGTCGCATCTACGAATCCCAATTGCGTCAACGCTTTCCAAATCCCCATCATATAATACTTCTGTCCTGTACTCTTGAGCCGTGGCAGGTGAGGGAAGATGCATGATTATCATATCTTGCAACGCATCAGAAGCAGGCATGAAAGAGCCCATGACAATTTTCAGGAGCTCCATGCCTTCTTTGCGAATGTCAGCAGGGCTGAGTTTAATGTGAAAATTTTCGAGGAGAATAGCCAGTTCGTCAGCCTTGCACTCCACAACAGCGGTATGAAGCTTGAAGATAGGATCTAGGATGAATTGGTTGAAAGCACGTACAAGAGGTTTACCCTCATAGTGCTTTGCTTTTGTCCATAACCTTGTGTGTGGGTTAAAATAGTTGTCGCCCTATCACTTCTATATTAGATACTTTTGCGACGTCATTGCGCATGGATTGGGGCATGCAAACCCAGAGACGTTCTGACAATTTTTTCTTGTCCATACCAAACTTCTTGGCGTATTTTGCAGCGAATTGAGGTACAGTGAAAGCCCAGCTGTAAAACCTCGCACCAAAAGCCACCGAACCATCGTCGGGCAACACCTGAATGTGGCCCATGGTCATGTGCGGTGACGCGGGTAGGATGGCGTTGACTGAATCAATAATGTGGAGGAATGACTGATATATGTCTTCCTTGGTGACTTGGGATTCTAAGATGGGCCGATCGACCTTGTTAATCAATATGACGGGTTTGACATGTTTCGCTAGAGCATATCGGATTACAGTCTCCGTCTGAACTCGGACACCGTCCATCACATCAATAACGACAATCGTACCGTCCGTGATACTCATGGCGGCTGTAACTTCTGCAAATAAGTCTGCGTGGCCTGGGGTGTCAATCAAATTGATCAATACCGGGTTACAATCTGCGTTTTGAGCGTTGAGATTTTTCTCGTCATATACACTAATATCTCCACGAAGAGAAACCAAATTCAACCTGGTCCCAACATGTTTGCTCCCCTGACCAACCTTAATTGGGCCAGTCTCAGCTTTCGCGAGTACAGAATCTACCAGAGTGGACTTGCCATGATCTAGAGAGCCGATGACGGTGACGTTGCGGATAGCATCGGGTTCGCCCATCATTGACCGGACGTTATCAACGCTCTTGCTAAATGGTAATAGAAAATTCCTAGTTGTTAGCTTGGAAGTAACAAGAGAGGAGCAGGGTGGTGATGTAGTTGGCAATTTTCGGGTTAACCCGCTGGAAATAATTCTGTTGAGCTCAGCCACAGGTTACAAGCTTGTGGCCGGGCTTATGTGTATGGCAGATCAATAATGCAGTCCTTAACGTACTCGTTGATTTTAATGGCCTTTTGTATACAGGTAAATGAACCATCGGCTACGGACGGGGCAGATACTCGGTGAGCAATTATCATTCAGAGAATAGAGGGGATGCATATGGGTTGTCAAAACCGAGGCACTAATTCACATAAAACTAGGCGGGGTCGCCTACCCAATCAATGTCTTCTCAATGGTGCAGCTGATGGTAGCTGGCCTCCTTCCCAGAAGCCGATGTTCCGCATTATTATTTTTGCTCTGTGCCACAGGGCTTGCAGTGAGCCGCTGAGTAGCATCCCATCATCCTACAGCCCATCCGGCGTCGGCTGTAGTGTCTTAATCAGTGAACGTCCTCGGAATTGTGGCACCACGGCAGCATTAATGCTGCACTATCGAGCTGTGGTGAAGCTCAGGGCAGTTGTCGAAGCCGAGGACGAGGGACGGGCCGGGCCTGGGGCCATGGAAAGCCCCTTTGATTTCAAGGCAAAGAGACTATGAAGACAATTAGACAACAATGAGGAAGATTGAGAGCAAAGGTGAACGGGCAGTCTGGCGCCTCTGGGTTTTTTTCTTTCTAGGCACAACACAAGGATATCAGCATGGGAAGAAATGTGTACTGCTGCGTTCCTATCCACTAGCGACGACTCAAGCGGCCGCTGAAGAAAGGTATTCTAGTGGCGACTGGTGCGAGGGTACCTCCCCTAATTGTCTTCATCTAGGCTACTTTTCTCTCACGCGATAGCATCATTAAACAGGAAAAATAACTCCTAATAAAATTTGATAAATTATATCAATGGTTAGATGACTCCATGTAGGTTCTCTCGTACGTGAATTTAATTATTTGGCTGTACTCAATTCTTTATTATGCTGGGAGTTATTGCAATTTGTTAGTGCGGCAGCTTTTTTTGACCCTTATATAACTACCTAAAAGGAAGCCCACTGTGGTGCAGCTAATGGCCAAGTGGGTACAGTGCGAATGCGTCCATATCTCTAGACTTTGTTGGCACTTACTCCAATCACTTTTCCCCCAAGAAGCAAGCCTCTGTGACTTAGGGATAAGCCACCTCGCGCCAATGCGCTACCTCTGATACGCTCCTCCTTTGCTCAATGTCATATAGTTCCTGGACAAGATGCAGATCCACACCAAGCTCTTCGCTTTAGCCGCGTCTGCCACCGCGCTGGCTGCTGATGCAAACTTCGCCCCGGACAAGGCCTACGCCGAAAAGAACGCGCACGCCATCTTCAACTCTATACATTCTGCCGGTCGGCAATGGGGTTCAAGCATCTACCACAATGGATTTGCCCTGATTCCTGCAGTTGTGCCTCGCGGTTCTGTTTTTTACCACAGCGCCAAAACGAAAGAGCAGCCTGTAGGCCCGGAGTGGCTGACTTTTGAGCCTGAATTGGCTGAAGCCTTTAGTTCGGACTGGTTTGGCTGTCGCCATGGTTGCTCGCCTATTGACTCGCCCGCCGCGGCGCAAGCCAGCGTACCGCCTTCAGCCGTGCGAACCTATGTGCACACATATAGAAATAAGCGCGATCTGAAGCTGCTACTTATAGATGGCATGTCGTCCGGCAAGACCAAGTACGGCACGCTCGATACCCAAGATTTGGTGCTGCTCGAGGGGAAATCGCTTCAGCAAGGCCAGTTCGAAGACCTTGGACGTGTTCAAGAGCTGTGCAGTGTGGTGCAACCTTGGGGATACGACGGCCTGATCCGAGCTGAGATTGGCTTTGAGATCATCAACTGCAACTTTACGGGGACTGTAACCCAAATGAAGGTGAAGAGCACATTCCTTGGGGAGGATAAAGTTGGGGATATGTCGATGCACGTCTACCAGTTGATTCGGGCTGCCACCCAGCGCTACGATGGTCTCGGAGCACGCCTCAGGCTCGATTTCTCGTCGATGGTATCGGGGTTGTTTTACCCAATCAACACAACAAACCCGGATCCGCAACATCCTGAATTCAAGCGACTTTCTGCAACACCCATAGAAAATCTGCGTGTAATTAAGAACCAAGTAGCAGAGATTGCCAAAGCCGACTTCCAAACATTCCTCATCGACTGGAGGTACATTGTCGATACTATTGTCGAGAGATTCTCTGACAGATTGGCTGCCATGGCTGATGACGACGTGGATGACATGGAATTTGTCAACGAAATCGAGGCTGTAGCGACTAGCTACATCGATGCTGTAGCTCTAGAGAGCAACGCAGGAGATTCTCGGAATCAGGATGCCATCATTACGCAGTCGATTAAGGACTGCATGGATCACTATCTGTATCCGGCTCTCCCGTTCTCCGGCCGATGGAACCAAGCAGATCATATGCTCTACCACAGCGTTATTACCATTACAAATAGCATTTGCAAGACACTTATTCAGGGCTGGCGAGACCTTCGTGACGCCTATACACACCATGGGAATACTATTCAGTACGGCGGTGACGATAAACAGCGTGCTGCCCTCATGAAGGCCAAATTGCAAGTTCAGCAGCTAACCAGTCACCTAGGCTGGACGACGTGGCGCAAGATTCACCCCTGCCCTGTAGATGAGGCCATGTTCGTCGCCATGTGGCCTTACGGTTTCAGTGAAGACCACTTCAACCCTGGATGCCGCAAGAGAAGTCAACTCGGCGTGGACAGGAAGGGCTACTGGAACTTCACCAACCTCGGAGACAAGGTGATGCTTCCCTTTGCATCCCAGGAGTTGTAATAGAACTATAAGCTCACCTCGACTATCTATTATTTATTCTTGCTATCCAAAGTGCGCTTCCGTGGTTGTTTTTAAGCAGTTATGCTACAGTTGTCTATTCCCTATAATATGAAACGAGTAAGCTCACAGTATATAGAATGCTTATATTAAAAAGCAAAACATTTATGCGTAGTATAATAATTAAAGATAATAGAAAGGCATATGTTTCATCGTTAGGAAGGTAGGTATCCTGTATGATGCCTGGCCGGATACAATGTTTCTTCTGCCTGCCGTAGCTGCCGCGTTGTTTGGTGAGAAGGTCACATATAGCTTTGCATCCTTGGGAAACCCTGCAGCCTAAGATGTCTGCTGAAGCGTTTTGGAAGCGGGTTACATAGGGAGTTGTCTTGAGATTGGAGGTTTTGCCGCAATTGTTGCTTACAGGAAGACGGAAAGCGAGGGGGAGAGAGAGGGAAAGAGAATGTAGTTGAACTTTTGGGAAAAACGAAAAAAGAAAAAAAAAAGGGGGAGCCAGCTTCAAGTTTCAAGCCGAAAAATCAGAGTGACCAAGCAGTAGTTAGATCTAGTTATATATGTAGAGCGTATCTCAAACTCAGTCTTCCTTCCGACAAGCAATGGAACTTTGTTGTACCTGTACTCAAGTACAAGCAGTGGTCGTGAGGTGATCAATGATACATATATCATGGTTCTCTAGGTATTTATTGTCCCCAAGATAATTAATGCATAATACACCTCGAGCGATTACACGCTTAGATTCCAGTCACATACTTGACTCGAATCACAGTAAGCTCCCACTTCACTTCTGGGCAAGGTTTTATTATTCTTAGGGCCGAGCATCTGTCGGAGACAAGCGTCCAATTGAGATTTCCAGTTGAGTTTTCCAGGCTCATTGGCCGCTTGGTATCACATTGCTCCCAGGGTAACAATATCGCACTTGAAGGGAGTGATGTGCTTGGATTTCCCAGAGCTATTCCGTAGTGCAAAGTGTAAGCTACCTAGTTCTCAAATAAACCAGAACTACTTACAGCGCCAACTACAGAGGGCTTGGCGCTGTTGCCACGGCTGAACACGTGCTGTTGCTCACGCAGCCTACCGCTAACGGCCCACTGACTGCGTGGATGCTGAAAATGACACACCCAACTTCATTCATCCATTAATTATCAGGGCTTTGGAAGCAGGGGGAGGCAGTAACTAATAACACACTCAACTGCATTCATCCGCTAAGTAATAAGGCTTCAAAAGGACAGGGAGGCAGTTGGCAAATGTCAACCAACGACTTGACCTTTCCCTCGCGCATGTCAACATGAAACGGTCGGCCCCATCAGCACCGTTCGACGATAGGCCGTACGTTCAGCAACCAGTATCATGTCAGTTCTGTCGGTCGCGGAAATTAAAATGCGATCGTGGCCGCCCGTCCTGTTTCAACTGTCGATCTCGCAACAAAGATTGCATCTACTTGTGCCACGCCCCCAC
>FWCC01000325.1:0-15680 GCA_900169235.1 Zarea fungicola
CTGATTGCTTGTTGAGAAGTCTGTTGAGAAGATTTATACACAATAGAGGGGTACAGCTATACAGCACGAGCAGCTCTCCGCTGACGGAAGCCGCTCACAGCAAAAAACGGCCAATTGAGTAGAAGCAGTTCTGTCTCAATTTGGCGCGCAGCTGCTGCTATAGGAGGAGATTCGGGTCATGAAGCTGTACGAAAAGCCCCTGGTGAGAACGTCGGCGCGTCTCCGGGCGCGCCCCGTCACGCTAATCGGAACGGTGGCACAATCATCTGTAGAGAATAGCTAGCACGTCTATTTGCTTACCCTTGAGCTAGATCACAGACGTTAAAGAATAAAGTAAAGTAAAGTAAAGTAAAGAATAAAGTAAAGGAGGGGTACAGCTAGTCTCCAGCCTACTAGCAACCTCGACCAAACCTGCCCCTTTTCATGGGTGACTCAGCAGTGGCGAACTCTTCTTCAGCGTCTAGCGTACATGTATTTTCATTTCTCATATATTATCAAGAAATCAGGACAGCTAATCGCGCATACATATTACACGAAATTTGGGCTAATACCAAAGCCAAAAGATCTCCTTGAGGATTATGCCGTTGCGTAACCGCATTGCGATCCCCAGAAATGCCGTCAACGACACTTCATAATGACTCCCGCAAACGCGGAGTAAGTATAGTATCCGAGGCTGTGCGTGAGAGAGAAACTTTCAAGTATGAAGTATATCCCACTGCTGCGCTCCCTTTCTAGTGCAGTTTGCTCCATTGCTTGCCCCTTTGTCATACCCAGCAATTGCCGCCTGCGTTTTGCTGCCTTCAAAGATGCCACCATTTCACTAGCACTTTGCTGCTTTTCTAGAACCCAATCTACTCCAAGTAATGCGGGACATAATGGACTAACGCACAATTGTAGGTATGAAGCATCCGACTTTGCGGATTTTCAGCGCAATCATACTGGCCACCGACTCGACACTGCCTCTCTTTCCACCTCGCACAACATTGTATTGACAGCACTGGCTCAGCTTGGAGTATGTCAGACCAAGGCTCAACGCGCTTTAATATCTCTCTTCGACGTTGAATATGAGTACATCATCGCTGAGGCTACTGCTTGCACGCCGCTGGCGCCTAGGCAATCAGCGGCTAGTTGCCCAGAGCCGCTCTGGTTTTGCGGCACAGCCATGCCTCGCCACCACTGGGTCGGCGAGCAAGTACTCAATGCAGTAAACGGCCACGGACCCACATATAACACAGAACTTCCTCTATTTCTCGTTGATATGGCGTCTGACGCTCACTGTGCTGCCAAGCCGATTTGCCGTTCCTTGGCGCCCGGCCTGTTTTATGCTGCAGTACCGATTCGTACATTCAGAGGCATTAATATTGGTACCTACTGCGTGCTCAGCTCTAATGGAATAGAGACTTGGGATGATCGGTCTACAAAGTTTCTGCGAGGCATATCTCATGCTATTATGGAGCACCTAGAAGGTAATCGGATAAAGTCTAACCACCGCCGGAATGTGCGAGTTAGTCGAGGCCTTGGGTCTTTTCTGGAAGGCAAGTCAACCTTGTCTGGTTGGCAAGCCGGACCAAATTCTGCGTCATTTCTCAACCGTGCTGGCTTCGAAGGCGCATTGGATCCAACACAGCAACAAATAGAGAACGAGGACCGAGACGAGGACACAACGGAGCAGCCTTCATCAACGTCGACTGTAGGCTTTGACGTGGCACACAATAATCCAGCTAGCAGTCCACTCGAAGCGAGAAATGGAGTTTTGGGACCGATCCATGCCATTAGCTCGGTGCCGTCTGAAAATATTTTAAGCGACTCATCTACTGTCAAAACCAGCGCAGTACGAAGAAAGGCTTTAAAAAAGTCAGCAAGCGGGATAAATGGCGTTTATGCCAAAGCGGCTAATATTATTCGCGAAGCCCTCGAGGTTAGCGGATGTGTTTTCTATGACGTCACAGTTGGCTCCTATAGGAGATCCCAAGACAAAAGCACGAGAGACGACGACAATCTTGATTCCAATAGCCAATTCTCTTTGACTAGCAGTAGCGATGATAATCCTTCCATTTCGCCGTTAGAGGACGCAGCTTCGCAGTGTCAGACGCTTGGATTCTCTACGTCTGATGTATCAAGCATAAACTTGGGCAAACTACCTCAGAATGAGGGCGTTCTGCCTAAAGCAGCTCTAGCGAAGCTGCTTCGACGGTACCCTAATGGGAAAATCTTCAGTTTTGATGCAATTGGCGAACTGCAATACAGCGACGTTTCTGAAGATGATAGCACATACAAAGCGTTGAGCGATGAAATCTCCTCGGCTCCGACTGGTGACAGTGCTGACGGGTCTGCCTCTACGGCGGCAAAAAGAAAACAAGCTTCTAGGAGTCTACGCCGTGTTAAAGAGGGCGCATTAATTCAGAAAGCGTTTCCCGGCGCTCGAAGTGTTGCGTTTATGCCTGTGTGGGATGTTAAACAAGAGAGATGGTTTTCAGCCAATTTTATTTACACCTTAACGCCTACACGGGCCTTTACTTTGGAAGCAGAGCTAAGTAATTTAAATGTATTTGCAAAGCTTATCGCAACAGAGATACATAATCTGGAAACTCTACAATCAAACCAAGCAAAATCGGATGCGTTAGGGTCGCTATCTCACGAGCTACGGTCGCCACTACACGGTATTATCTTAGGAGCCGAGTTATTAAATAACACAGGCCTCAGTGTGTTTCAAAGCAACGCGGCTTATATTATAGAAACATGTTGTCGGACTTTACTGGACACCGTGGATCATTTACTTGATTACTCTAAGATTAATAGCTTTGCTGAAAAGCGCAAAGGGCCCACAATGGGCCTCTCGCCTGCAAATCAGAGAGCAACAGAGTACAACCAATTTGGCAAAAAAAGACTATATGCAAATACCAGCATTGATGCTGTTCTTGAGGAAGTCATAGAAAGCGTATTTGCAGGTCATAGCTTTCAGCGGAGATCTATTCAACACTTGGCCAAAAATGACACAGCGCAGCAACTATATACCACTGCACATACTCGATCAGACTCCTCACAAGCAATGGAGCAGCTCGGACCAGGCATTAGCAGTGCCATTGAGGATGCCACAGCATTCGGAGATGTTCTCGTAAATGTCTCTATTGATCCAGATTGTGACTGGCTATTCAATGTACAAGTTGGAGCCATTCGAAGAATCATTATGAATTTATTCGGAAACTCACTCAAGTACACCAAACGAGGTACCATACTCGTAAGCCTTGAGCAACAGACTGCTGCTACCAAACGTAGCAGTGAAGAACGTATCGTCAAACTTGTAGTGCAAGATACAGGGAAAGGTATCAGCCACGACTACCTTCAGCATAAACTCTTAAAGCCATTCTCACAAGAAGACGAGCTTGCCTCAGGGACAGGGCTTGGATTAAGCTTCGTTAAGACAGTTGTGACCCAAGAACAAGGTCGGATTTCTGTCAAAAGTCAAGTCGGCATCGGCACGACAATCACCGTCAAACTGCCGCTGGAGCAAGCTTATCGGGCTGCCGGGCCGAGTGCAGCCGGTCAGATGGCGGGAACAAACGACGACTTCCATGAGCAGAGACAGGACCTTAAGGGACTTCGCGTCAAATTCGTTGGGTTTGAATCTGGGGAAGAAAAAGTTGATACAATTTCTGCGCGTGACATTGTTCAAGGTATTTGCCGCGACTGGTTGCACATGGATATGCTGGTGGAAAAGCCATCAGCTTCACTTTCTTCAATTTTGCCCGATGTGGTGATCTGGTCTTATAATGGTCTGCCACAATCCTTTGAGGACATTGCTCAGCTGAAGCAGACTCCAAATGTTGTTATCTGCCCGGATGCCGGAGCAGCATACCAGAGGTTCACGCGATACCAAACACCTGGCGATGAGAGCGGACTCGCCTTCATATCGCAGCCGTATGTACAAAATCTGAACTGGTAGCAGCTCAACCACTGTGCTAATTGGTTTACTTCAGATTTGGCCCCCGTAAACTAGCGAAAACATTGCATCTCGCATACCGCCGTTGGATGGGTGTGCCAAAGCTGCCTTCCCAGCTACGCCCTTCTAGACCTGTTCGAAGCCATAGTTCATCTGGCAATTGGTCAGCGCAATCTAGCGGTTCCTTACAGCGGTCGCCTACTGAATTGTCGACCGGCCCCGCTCGAGTAGTGACTACTTCTACACTGCAAGTTCCTTTGCAAGCTGAGGCGGCAATGCCGCCATTTACCAGCGATCTCATAAAAAACAAGCTTCTGTTGGTGGACGACAATAGTATAAATGTGAAAGTCCTCTCTGCCTATATAGCGAAACTTGGGTTGCCGTACGAGACGGCGTCCAACGGCAAAGAAGCTGTCGATACATACACAGAGTGTCCCGATCAATTTGCTGGAATATTGATGGACATCTCGATGCCTGTAATGAACGGGTTTGAGGCAACAAGGGAGATTCGTGCCCATGAGCATGCCAAGAAAATACCTCGTGTGGCAATTTTGGCGCTCACTGGCTTGGCGTCTGAAAGCGCTCAGAGAGAGGCACTTGAGAGCGGAGTGGACGTTTTTTTGACAAAACCTGTCAGACTCGAGACACTTAGCGACTCACTGGCATCCATGTCCATTAGTCAAACGGCTGCGCCAGGTGAGGGAAGTAAATACGATGGACAAACTAACACGAGGTAAAATGAGTGGTGTTGTTTTGTCTACTAAAATAAATATTCTCGATCAGTCTAGCCTCTCTTAAAGATTAAGCTGGTACCAAGGCGATCTCGACTTACATGTATATAATTGATTACAAAAATTTATGCTTCTTGCAGTCTGCGCGCGGCGGGTGCGCGTCGGGCGCCGGCGCGGATTTAGAGCGTGCATTTACCCTCTCTGAGGGTGCGCAGGAGTTTACGAGTGCGTGACCCATAAGAAAAAGTGGGGCGTGGCACGAGTAGTTGAACAACAGTTTTCTCCGAGACGACAAGCGGCTTACGATAGTGTAAGCCCCCCCCTTCGGTCGTCGTAGAGCACGGAGATAGGACTTTGCAATGCTGCAGCTTAAATATGCATTCTTAACTGTAGCCTACTGGCACTGCACTCCTGTTCATTGGCTCCTGGAATGCGTGGGCTCCGTGCTGACAAATGGGTTATAAAAGTAAAAAGATACCTGCCGTTCTTGTCACGGTCAGGTTCGGTCAGGGAGATGCATTTAAAGACAGCGTGTAGTACTTGATTTTCTGTATCTAAGGATGAACTGGCTACCTTCTAATATAGTTAATTAAGAGGCCTCCTTGTGGCGAATATCTTCAGCTGTACAGGGACAATTCAGCTGTACTAGGATACTCAGGCTGTGACAGAAGGTGCTCTTATTGTGACAAAAGCCGTATCTTCAAACATCTCAGCCACTGTCTCTACATTAGCCGCGTTTGGGTTCGACATGGCCAAGTCTAAATCCAACATGAATATCGCCCGTATTTTGCTCGTCGCCGTCTATACCCCTGTTTCGTAGATCCGCCAGCACGCGGCGAGCGAAATTATAAACTTACTCTGTATTTCCATTTGCTATGTCGAAACAACCTGCATCAGAAGCCGAGCTGCTTACAACGGGTCGAAGTGACTCCACCCGCATACTACGCATGACTTTGCCTGTCATCTTGACCGAACTAAGGGATTCTGCCCTCACTTGGGAAAATAAAATTCTTCCCGTCTATCAAGACCAATCTCAAAGCCTCGCGGATTATCAACGGTAGAGTAGTTCCGCCCTTGAGAGGTGTAGCCAGGCTATGAGGGCGCGATAGCTCACGTCTAGCCATTCTTGATTCACCTTTTTCAATTAATACTACGCAGCATTATTACTAAACTTTAGAGTATTGAATTGAGAATCATATTTTTGCCGGCAAGTTGTTTTCTGTTTCCAAGCAGCCCTTGCATTTGCTTCTGTACTCTTGGCAGCGTAGGAATTTGCCTGGATCTTGCTACCGAATCACACTATGTCTAAAAGCTGTATTTGACACAACATCGCCCAGTGGCATATCTGTTTTGAACGCTCTCTGCGACATGGATAGTCTACTTCAGACACGAGGTGGCATAAGCTTGTGTGGCCGACAGTCCCGAGGCTCGAACCTGGCTGAATGCCAATATCGTTCAGGCTGCGATGCTTTATCGGTAGCTTCACCTCGGGATGGCACATATGGTAATGCCTGGTGAGCGCATTAGTGCGGCTGAAAGTCTTCTCAATCGTGCAACAGTCGCATTGAACCTTGTGCTTTCTTTCGTTGTGAATTGTGTCCTCGTGTCGGGTAAGATCATATGGTCGAAAGAAGAGGGTGCTGCATGATTTTCCTGTGCTGGGGTTGATGCGGTCGCAGCGATGAGGCCCCGCCTGGCTGTTAAAAACAGCAGATGCCATATTAGTATCCTGTGCTTGCAACGCACTGAGATTTTGCGATTGTCTGTGGCCCTCCCGTTTGTGGTTCTGTAGTTGAATAGGCGTATCAAATCGTATAGTACAGCCGTGATACGTGCACGTGTAAGTGCCACTGTTGGCCCCGACTCTGGAAGGCCGGTTGCCAGCAGCTGCGGTCCGCACCTCTGACACACTGGATCCCGACGACCCTAACCTCGGCGATGGAGTAATATCATTTATTGTTTGAGCTCGTGAGATGAAAGGATATTGTTGCAGTATTTTGTTACCCCTCGGCATTTGACTGCAAGACCTTTGATCGGAAGGTTCCTGGCTTGAAGGAAGCTCGCCATGGCCGATCGCAGCCTCTGATGCGACAGCTTTGTTATATTCATCGATGTCGAAGTTATTCGAGCCTTCTGGGAAGAGTGGAAAGTTTGGTTCACCATTCACGCCAGTAAATTTGAGCATCGTATCCCTTGGCGAAATTGTCTTTGGCGTCTTGGTATCGGCCTCGGCGTATATCTTAGGGTTTTGGCTGGCTACGTAACTTGCAGTATGTTAAACAATCCCATACCAAAAATGCGGGCAGCGATACATGTATCTTATTTGTTTTAAGGTTGAGCATCTGTCTATATTAAGGTCTGATTAGAACTTCCCTAATACATGGCTTCATGTTTCTTCACCTTAATTTCAATATGCAAACAAAAGAGATTTCAGGGTGCAATAATAGTGTAAAATAATCCATAAACTCGAAACTGCAGAAAATCACAGACCAGCCTGGAGGCTTTCATGTTCCTAAGCAGACCATGCGTACGGCGGAAGTAAAGTAATCATGGCTACATTATGATATATGAATAAAATATTATTCAAGAGCTGGAGTTTTGGCAGCTAATGTTGTGTCATTGCTGTCAAGGTAGGATGCAAAGTAGCCCACTAAGGAATCGAGTGATCCTGTGCGAAAGATCTGGACAGCGTGATGCCATTGTGCAGCAGCGACTAAGCTAGGGTTGGCCACAATCTCGTCACTGAGTGATTCAAGCATGGTATTGAGCTCAAGAATGCGCATCTCTTTTCGAATAGCTAACTCTTCGTAGAACTCCTCCTTCGTTGTTGCCGTGACCGCGGTTCTTAACAGATCGCGGTGAAACGCCTGCGGATCCTGAATTGTCGATGGAAAGGTGTTATACTGCTCATGAAGCTGTTTGAATTCTTCGTCCATCTTCAACCCAAACTTCCAGGCAGGCCATGCCCATCCCGGATCGTTCATATTGTAATGTGCTGTGATTGTGACTTCTTTGGCGAGCATGAGAAGCTTCGTGCGTTTATAAAATCTTGAGGTGCAGCTTTACTGAGACTAATGAATGGGGAATGGAGGACGCGGGGAAAGTGTCATGACGTCTAGCACGACGAACTGCCGGTGTGCCTGTACATTTGCCGAGTTACACGCAAGGCAGCAGTAGTGTACGAAACATCCCGCAGCGCGACACCAATCCTGGCGAGAATGACGATTAATTATGAATAGTATAAATCATTGCACAAGAAGCTACCTTCCACAGCTGGCGATAATTGATGTCCCATTAGCAATCATTATGTCTGGAAGTCAGAGCCTAGATCGGCAAACTGAAAAATAATCGCATTTTTTTGACTGTTATGGAGATACGTTGCCTAGAAGCAAACTCCTTCACGGGCCGCTAGAGGTCGGCCTCTAGAAACATTGCTTGTGCCCTGTAATTCTGACAGTCTGTGCAGAAACGGTCCTATTTGATGGATACTGCAGTCACGTCAATGCGGAAACACCAGGTGCAATTCACAAAGGTGGTGAGCTGGGGTATGCTCTCGCCGTCGCTTGTGGTGCGGTAATGGACAGGTCAGACTTATTGGTTCCCTGCATTGCAGGCGATGGCGAAGCCAACTCCGGCTCCACGGCAGCGTGAGGTTTGAATAGCTAGCTTTGAATGCAGGTGAAGGCAATCTAAGTGCATTAGGGCTTAGCACGTAATTAAATACGTTGAAAAAAAATCTTAGTATAAATTTTGTCTATATCCTCAGCTGGCTCACATCCTCGCCTTCAAGGGCAGGAGACTGCTGTGTCTGTTCTCACTTTTATTTAAAGCACCAAGATATATTTAATCTCACTTCATTTATATTTGAGCCGCTTTGTATAATTAATGATGAGCCATTTATCCGTCACAAGCTGTGCTCCGGTGCTATGATTTTGATTTTTGTACCGAGTGTGAGTAGCTCTGTACGCGTATTGGTAAGAGTATACACAACGTTGACCTACCTAATAAATCTAGGTGTGGGATAATGGGAGGTGCAATGATGTAGAGTGGCCAGCATAACGATCTGCTGGCGCTCCACTACATTTACTGAAGATCCACAAGGCAGGCATAACGTGAGCAACAGTCACGGCACCATTATAAAAAGTGGCGAATAGTTATGGGCAATATAAATCTTAGCATAGGACGCTAGCATCCACTGTCCGTGACAACTAATTTTGCAGAGGAATCATTATGGCAGAATATCAGAGCTCAGATCCACAAACTAAAACAGAATCACGCCGTCGCGCCTTATATGGAGATAAGGTGCCCAGAGGTAAGCTACTTCGTGGGCAGCTAGAGGTTAGTCCCCAACATAAATTAATCCTCCCTGCCAGTCCTTTGCACATCTGACGGCCTGGGTAGGAAAGAACCTATTTTGATTCTGGTGATTTTGCCCTGTCACAGGCCCATACATCCACGAACATTGGCAAGGTAGAGACAGGCACAGAGCATCCAATTCGGAAGAACATATCCCATCCAGAATCCAGTGTCCCTGCGTCTAGCAATGTCTCTGGTGTAGGTAGCGATGCAAACCTTTGCAATCAGTGCCAGTCTACCGACGTAAAGAATGAGAGTAATCTTCATAAGTAGGCAGCCTAATCTCAGACGCAAGGATTACAGACGCGGTGAAATAACAATTATAACTCGGGTTCAGTGGTTAGTAAGAGTGACCCAAGCAATGCAATAGAGAGATACATAGGTATTCAGTAAAAAGAAGGACCTTAGCTGGTATAGAAAGGATAGGTCTGCGTTGCCCAACCCAAACAATATTTTCAACGAGGAAACGGTTTTCAATGCTAGCAGGCGAGCGCAGCCTCTATCTGCGTTCGCTTTATCACACAGACTGACCTGTTGGGGAGAGAGCGTCAGCTTCTAACTTGACAGCCAGTAGAGGCTGCTGTTCAGCCCGATGTGTCCATGTCGTAATTCCTAGATGCTGAATAGAATTTACAGGGATTGCTTGAACCATTTGCAACAGCATTCGTACGTTTCAGCGGCAGAAATGGGTGCTATTCAGCTACTACGAGCAAAACGCTTCCCCGGTAAGCCGATTTGAGTGACGATATAATAAGACCGCTGATGCGAGTTTCTTCAGAATTTGCATTTGGCCTTCTAACTTTCTCTTACCCAAAAGAAGTTCTGAGAGAGGGACGTGGGATCCGTTCTGATTTATTTCACTGGGCAACTAATGGCGCCTTCATTTTCTTCCCTTTCTCTACCTGAAATTGAGGTCAAGTCACATTAGGCAGAATTACGTACGTATGCCTGAAAAGGGAACTTGGGGGCCTATGGTGGATCCCAACTGCCGGAAATACCATTGGTTTCGGAAGTTCGCCGAACGGATGCTGTTCAATCAACCCACTGGTAAAGAGTACTCAGAACTATAGAAAAGCTAATCCCGTCGAAGATCGAACAGCTGCATTCAAGATGAAGTTAGCAGCCAGCCTGTGGCTTTGCCATTATTCTTAAGCGCTAACCCTAAGGTATCCCAGCTGCCGAATATCATTGGTTCGGAAGCCAGCACGAACGGTTTTGTCCGTGTTCCGCTGGCTAGTGCGATCGCGATTTGGCTGTGGATCGAGAGAAACCGAGTGGCAAAGGCGTCCGCTACGGTACGAGTATGGAGTATAGTGTACCCATTTACTGTAAAACGCCAATGACCAGTGGCTCTTTCGAAAACGGTACGGGCATCTCGTTGGACGCACGTAATTAAACGCCATACATTGGGTGCCTGGTAGGTCAAATACTTATTATCCACTGTACGGAGTACGGAGGACAGATTAAAGGGGAGGGACTTTGTGGTACAGCTTAGTGCCCTAGAAATGCAGGTGGCGAAGTTTCGACATACCACTTCAGAACTGCGCTAGCCGTCACTTCAACTTTCTTCCATCCCTACTATAAAATTCCGGCAACGGGCTAGATTCTTACACTGTTCTAGACACCGCCTTCTACCATAGGTACCCCTTAAGTACACTCGTAGACACAGAGTCAGCTGGTATCGCGTTCATTGTCAATATAATATTCACACACGCGAAACGCATAATATCGATTCCCTCTTCAACTGACTACAAACTTGAAATATCGTTACAGTAATTTTATTATTTCCAGTAAGTGAGAAACATCCATTCCACCCGTTGGAAATGTCCAACAGGTCAACTATCACGCTCTGTTACATACTGTCCCTCTTCCGTGGATAAAACTTTATAAAGAACTGGCGCGAATTTTACAACATACGTGTAAATGATTATGGCATCATCTGATTGCCCATTTAAAGATACTCACTAACAGAATAATCTAGATTAAGTATAACTCTTTGACATAGAGCCATCATTGACTCCGCAAATGCTTCTCAACCCGAACTAAACCCTTTCCAAAGGCTACAGAGAAATGTCTCCTAGTAATGGAACGCCAACTAGCCATCAAGTGCTAGCAGCAAACCTAAACGCCCTTATGATTTGTTCTCAGAGGGAAGATATCACAGATGGTTGGTTTCCATTTCCAATTTAACGTTTGACGCATTAATGAGGAAATAGCCCAGATCCACAGTATACTGGACCTTGCCATCAGGGTTGCTACCACCTTAGAA
Source organism: Zarea fungicola (assembly GCA_900169235.1). Classification (NCBI taxonomy): domain Eukaryota; kingdom Fungi; phylum Ascomycota; class Sordariomycetes; order Hypocreales; family Cordycipitaceae; genus Zarea; species Zarea fungicola. The sequence goes on from FWCC01000325.1 coordinate 11,297, forward strand.
AGGCAGGTGACTAACTCAGGTATTGCGGCAGCGGCTGGCAACACCACCGCCTAGAGGCTTGGTAAATCGTTCATCAACAGGAATGATTGGGTCGTCGAACTCTATGCCAGCGCAATCTATTTTAAGATATTAATATAGATGAAATAACAGGACTTCAATACAATAAAGAGGCACTCCCACTCAACCATTTTATTATAGTGTAATGGTGCTTCGCTATACCGTTCCATGTCAATAAAATCCAACAGAGAGGTATCCAGTTCAACTTCTCCCGCGTTGCATATTTCACGTTTTACTACGCGTCAGTTATCGAGGCGGGGCAGACGTTTAATAGGGGGGCAGTACCTCACCTATTTTTATTGCGCCCTATCTGCGCCTGTGAAGACGCGATCCAACGCAGCATAAGTTTCCTTCAACACCACCTGCCTTCCTCATACCGTGGCCCGTACACGGGCAGAATCGACCGCCGATAGGGGTCGTAAATCGTTGGTGCTAAATAATCAAGGTCATATGTTTCATGTCGTGGCCTGTTAGGCATCGATTGGCAATTTATGAGGTCAGTAAGGGGGCCAGACACCCGGGCTGCCTCGGCGGACCCAGCCACGAGTCTCCAAGGGGCGAGCAACACCGTACGCGCGAAACAATTAAAGTACATCGTAGCTTGATCAACATACAACTCTACAAGTATTTAAGCATACATGTATTTATATTTTCGCGGTTGACCACCTAGGCTATGACCGGGACCGCCAAGCGAGGCACGAAAGCAGCGCTGCCATCGCAGGAGACGACCGACGCAGCGCTCAGTTCGGCAACCCTATTATTAGGTTAATACAATTTCAATAAGCGGTTGCATTACGGAGCTCACTTACACGTTCTTTTCACCCATAATAAGTATGCTAGGCATTAGCTCAACGGAGTTGTGTACTTAGGTCGTTCTAGAGTTGGGACAATTATCTTACCGAAGGAACTCTGTAGATAGGGAGTATACTCACCAGCTAAAAGTCACTAATTCTATCAACGTAATGATTGCAAGTTAGTGTTAGTTAGGGATAGTACATACATTCTGCAGTGGCTGCATATTAGCTTCCAAGCCATAGTTAGTAGAATTACGCGATGTAGACTTACAGGCTAAATGACCAACTTCATTAGCAAACAGCCAGTGGATGGTGAGTAGGTGCACACAACTTACGCACTTGTGTAGAGTCACAGGATTGTTAGTTTGTAATATTCAGATATTGGGATTGACATGCACTTACATGCTACTAGCCCCCTCCAGCAACATTAGCACACCACTGGCACGTAGTTGGGAAGAGAAGTATCCTCGCTGTCACGACTCACGTGGTGTCACTTGCCAAGACTCAACAATATGACAACGAATTAGTCGCGGAGAGAGCTGGAGAGGACTCCCTCCTCTCCAGTGATCAATATACTCATTATTGATAACTACAAGCTATCTCATAGCTAACCTCTTGCTGTCTCTCTTCTTCTTCTTTGTGTTAGCCATGTACCCCTGACACTCGCTATCTTATAGTAATGAAAGCATTCGATGAATTTTGTATGAGCTTATAAGCCAAATAAGACAACTGTTAGATTCTTTGGTAGATGTTCTCTAGTGACTTAGTCGTTTCACAGATTACTTTTTGCGCACTACCAAGGCTGAAGCCGCACCTGCAAGAATAGTTATAAGAGCAATCATGAACTCCATGATGATAAAGCAAGATGTGCGCAAACTATAATAGAAAATAAGACACAGGGTTGTAAAATGTTCACGTATATATGTATAACCACATATATAGACGAGCACTGGTCTTCCAGAGCGGTTCAGGTGGAGGCTGAGCATACGAGGTACCGCGTTTGGGCAAACTCCTCGCAACGTTACTTGCCATGTCTATGCACTTATTCCTCCTGTAAATGCTGCAGACAGATGTAACAAATGAGGCTGGAATCCAATTTCCCGCTACGCAATCGCACCCATTCGTAACCGCACACCCAGTCACGCACGCACAATGGTAGCTTGACATGATGTCATCACGGTTTCAGAGTTCGAGACTGATGCTGCGACGAGTCAAGAAGATACTAAAGCTTTATAACCTATAATTTAAGGGAATTACTACTCCTGAACATCAAGGGGGAGCTCCTCCTCGTACTCCTCTTCCTCATCGTCAATACCGGCATCCTGGTACTGCTGGTACTCGGAGATGAGGTCGTTCATATTGGATTCGGCCTCAGTGAACTCCATCTCGTCCATACCTTCGCCAGTGTACCAGTGCAAAAACGCCTTGCGTCGGAACATGGCGGAGAACTGATTCCCAACACGCTTAAACAGGTCCTGGATGGAGGTGGAGTTACCAATAAAAGTAGCAGACATCTTCAAACCCCGGGGCGGTACAGCGCAGAGGGCAGTCTGTATATTGTTGGGGATCCACTCAACGAAGTAAGACGAGTTCTTAATCTGCACATTACGTATCTGGTCCTCTACCTCCTTCATGGACACATTTCCCCGGCTGGAGTCATGTGAGTGTTAAGGAAATGGCAGAAATTAATACGAAATGGATAGGAAAGGGAAACTTACAAAATAGTAGAACAGGTCAGATATCGGCCATTGCGGAAGTCCGAGGCTGCCATCATGTTCTTGGGGTCAAACATCTGCTGGGTAAGCTCGGGGACGCTTACAGCACGAAAGGAGTGAGCGCCACGGCTAGTCAGCGGAGAGAAGCCGACCATAAAAAAGTGTAGACGAGGAAAAGGTACCATATTGACAGCCAGCTTACGGAGGTCCGAGTTTAGCTGGCCAGGGAAACGGAGGCAAGTGGTGACGCCGGACATGACGGCGGAGACAAGATGGTTTAAATCACCATAAGAAGGATTGGACAGCTTCAAGGTACGCATACAGATGTCGTACAGAGCCTGATTGTCGATGCAAAAGGTCTCATCCGAGTTCTCAACCAGCTGGTGGACCGACAGCGTGGCATTGTAAGGCTCGACAACAGTGTCTGAATTACCGGGAGAGGGAACGACGGAAAAAGTGGCCATCATTCGGTCAGGAAATTCCTCACGAATCTTGGAGATGAGCAAAGTGCCCATACCGGCACCGGTACCGCCACCGAGAGAGTGGGTGATTTGGAAACCTTGGAGGGAGTCGCTGCCCTCGGCCTCACGACGGACTACATCCAGGACTTGGTCGACGAGCTCAGCACCCTCCGTATAGTGGCCCTTGGCCCAGTTGTTGCCGGCACCGGACTGGCCGAAGACAAAGTTATCCGGTCGGAAGAGCTGGCCGAAAGGTCCTGCACGGACGGCATCCATAGTACCAGGTTCTAGATCGACGAGGACGGCTCGAGGGACAAACTTGCTGTCGGATGCCTATTTAGCGGTTAGTCAGGAAGCTATTGTCTCGGTAAGTATTCACCAACGAACTTCGTTAAAGTAAACGCTCATACGCTGGAGCTGTAGCTCGGAGCTGCCATTGTAGACACCATTGCTATCGAGGCCGTGCTCGCCAGAGATGGTTTGCCAGAATGCAGTACCAATTTGGTTACCCTGCCAAACGTCGTAAGCCGTTGATCCGTAATTGCCTCGACAATCTACAGGACCTACTTACACATTGGCCGACCTGGACATGAATCTATACGGGCGGTAGATAGCGCAACATTAGCAGCGCTTCAGAGGTAGCTTAGGGTGTTTTGGGCTGTAAATTGTGCCAGCATTGATATGCAAGGCTAGATGACATAGAAACACGGCGCATGTTATAAGCAGGCTTCGTGGAAGGCTAAACAAGCTTTTGAGGTAAAAATACGCACAATCTCACGCATGTTAGGCAACTAGGCTCTTTGGGAATCGTATGGATTTGCAGGTTGTAATTTGACGAGTTTTAAAACGCCGGGGTTATAAGTTACGAGTGCAGTTGACACCTGCATAAATAATAAACCTAATAAATAGTAAGATACGTTAGGCAAGCGGGGTATGGTTTACCAAAGGCATACGTAAGGCCGTAGGTTTCGAAGCAGAGGTGTGTCATTCAGGTATGGAGGTAATTAATTACTAGCGGGCATTTACGCCAGTGAATGGTAATCGACGCACCGAACTTTTGGCTTATCCTTTGAAGGGGGTTTTGGAGAGTGAAAAAGTTGGGGGATCGGCGATTACCTATTTTGTCGTCTGTGAAGTGGGCCAGATATACCTGCGATGGTAGCCAAAATCTCGATGGACGCCCAAATGCTTGACGGGGATATTTATCCCCCTCTTTTTGTGCTTTGGCTTAGTGCCTCCCTCCTATCCCTGTTGCCATTTCCTTGTTCCCTAAACTGAATAATCCCGCATTAAATCTTCTGGTAAACTACAGGAAGCAGTGGTACGACGAAATTTGCCACCCAGGCAGAAACGCTTG
>FWCC01000327.1:0-15425 GCA_900169235.1 Zarea fungicola
CAGCTTATCTATGGGGGAGCGGACGGGGACTCCTCCACCCAAGGCACTAAAAAAAAGTCAATTAGCCGATCTTCTTCCGAGGCCCACTTGAACGCCGTGGGCCGTCCGGCGCCGTCTCGCCCACCGTCCGGAACGGTGGCTCCAAAACGGCCTGGCCACGGAGTGTGCACCTGCCGGGCGCTCACGTCGCCCCTTTGGCCAGGACGTTTTAGCGCCGGACCCCCCCTCCTCTTCGTTCCCTCTTCTCTCCCAATAATGGAAGCAGGCCACGCCCTCCCCTGCATGGCTCTTAGTAGCAGGAGGAGGCAGAGGAGGGCCGCGGCCAAACCATAGGCTGAATGGTGTTTGGCCAGTTCGCATGGCCGGGCTGCTAAATACGCCTGCCCCCCTCAGGACGCACCATTGCATGTTTTTCCCCTTACATAGTTTTCGCTCCAGGCGATTCTCCACGATCAGAAAGTACATTTGCAGATGAAAAAAGTGCAAGCACCCCTCGAACTTTCGAGGACACGGGAGCTCGATTCCGATGAGCTTCGTACGTTGGCCCTGGAAAGCCTTCATCATGAGGAAACACATCCCATCGACCCTTTGGACTCGGAGCACAAAAAAACAAAGACGTTCCGAAGTCGTGTGTGGAACTTTTGGCTAGAGTAAGCGTTTGTATGCAACTAGGACGAAGCTAGCTAACATGGCTAGGTACGCAAAACGTGTTTCTGTGCACCCTTACCAAGTTTGGGTTGATCTTTGCCACGGAAAAGAGTCGGCGACCAAAATCTGCCAGGGCTTCCTCCGAGCCTACATCAACAGCTCAACCAACCTGCGGCCAACCCTTGGTCCCGAGGAGTGGCACAGGGTACGCACCGTGAACTCGGCTTCTACCGTGGAAGATGTATGGGGGGCGCTGGTCACGAGGGTCGACCAGCTTGTCCTGAAACAAAAGAGGCAGGCGTGCCGTCACCCGTTTATGACTCGTATCTATGAGCTGAATTTCAGCTCGAGGCATGGCACTAGCCGCCAGAATTCGCCGGCATATGCCATTGGCCAGGTAAACGTCGCCATTCTGGTCTATGACGGAGACCTCTTGCTGACATGTGTACGCCAGTGGATTCCCCTTCTTGCCAAGGAGCTCGGGCTATCTCTAAAGCAGAGCTTCGTTAAGAGAGAGCTTGTCGACGAGGACATCGTCCTGATACTCTACATACTCTGGAGCCGGGCCGCGCATATCCACTGCACCCCCACGGTACGCCTCGCCTTCCACACAGCCGTCATCATATCAGGAATTGGCGGTTTTCGATCGGCAAGTGTTCTCGGAATGAAGTACAGGCAGGTTGAGTTTGAGTGGACGCGCGATAAAGTGAACCCGCAGAAGAAGAACCTCACTGCGAACATCACGATCCACCACGTCAAGCAACAGGAAAACAAGGTCCAAAGAGACCAAAAATCCACGTGCGTGCCTGCTAGCCTAGCCTTTTATTTCATGCACCATGAAAAGCCATTAACATAGTTTTAGATTGACATTCTCGATTACATTTGTTCCGTGTAAACAAGTTTGCCTGCTCACCGCACTGGCTGCCAGAGCACTCCGAGATAATGCGTTCCAAAACAACTACACATGCATGGAGGAGCTTCTGGCGGACGGGAAGCCACTGCAAGGCAACAACGTCAAGCTAGCCTGGAGAGATTCAATGCTCGACGAGAGCATCATACCCATCTGTTACAATTCTTACTGGAGGGTATGGAACAGGACCATGTACGTCGCAGGCCTGCGCGTAGAGGATGGGGTTAGACCCTACGCTTTACGGGTGGGCGCAGGTGGCAAGCTAGACGGTACGACATACGAAACCGACATTGAACGAGATGCGGAGACTAATTTATTTTCAACAGGCACACTGAGCCGAGCCATGGCTAATTACATCATGTCGCATTCGACGGAGGTGTTCGAGCACAGCTACCAGACATCGCATATCTCGACCAACTTGATGAGAATAGCCTTCGACAGCCGCGCTGGCGACAATGACGCACTAATACGCAGCCTCAGCAGTGCCTTTTCTCGCCGCGACCCCTATGCACCCATCTACCTTTCGAAAGAGGAGCTCGACGAGTTCGAGAAGAGGGACGACCTTCAAGACTATCGACGCCAGTACCGCGAAGCGAAGGAGGCGAACGACGATGCTCTGGCCGAGAAATTAAAGCAAAGAATCGGTTACTTGATTAACTTCCTAGAGAAATTGAAGTTGAAGGAAAATCGGCGTCACTATTTTAAAACCATGGACCATCTACGAGGTACACATCAGTCTACCGCCCACTTGCCCCCCCAACTGACAGAAAGCGCTCGGCGAATCAGGGAAGCCCCTTGCTCCCGGATGGCCGTCACCGTCAGCGGCTTGATGAAGGCGGATTGCAATAGTGTGAAGCTGGCTGGGTATCTGATTGCGTTCCTGCAAGAACGAAACTTGGATGCCGAGCTCCGCGGATCGCAAGATCCCAAGCCTGTTCGTTGTCTACTTTGCTCACTCACCTTCGACAACTCCGGCAACTTATCCCGACATGTCAGCAACACGCATTTTTTCAAGGAAGAGTTTACCTGTCCAGAGTGCTACCGAAACGGGAACCACGTCGTCATTGGGCCAAGCTGCGTCCATTGGGCGGCCCACGTAAAACACTACCACAATCAATTCATCGCTCCGAGCGTATCGAGGTGCCTCCAGCCGGCGTACTGTCCGCTGTGCACCAAACGATTCACAGAAAGTGGGTTCAGCCGACATGCCTGTTTTAAAAATGGAAGCAAGCTGTCGTACCCATTTCCCTGTCCGCAGTGCAGAAGGGACGGCATGGACGACACTGTCATCCCCGGCTTCGCAGATTGGGTCATCCACGTCAAGAATGCTCACGACGGGGACGACGCAGTACAGGGGGCTATTGTGAGGCGAGCAGAAGTCAAGCGACCTGCCTCCATGCTAGAGTGTGGCGATTTTGGGCGGGAACTGAAGAGGGTGAGGGATGACGACGATAGAGAGATGCACCGCATTGAAGTTTGCTAACCGGCCATAACGTGTGGCCATTTTACTTCTTCTTCTCGAGATTATGCTAGCCTTACATACTGAATAAGCCATTCTATTTTTACTGTATAATCTACTCGAGTTTACTCCTAGTTGCCAGGCTGACCCGCCATTTCAAAACCTCGAGACGATTCTGCCAGCCACCTGGCCGTAGTACAACATCTGTGCGTACATTTTGTATAATTTTAGAAAAATTCAGCGTTTGGCGCTAAGGGTTCTGTAGGTAGTCCACAAACGGCTCAGGGTCTAGCACCACGCGTTTAATGCTGCTGTCGCCGTGAGCAAATACTTCCTCTTGGCACCATTGCGCAAGATGGGCAAGGTACAAATTTGCTACGCCATCTTCAATTGTACCCCGAAAAGGTGACTTGTGAAAGTGATTCCACCTGAAAGTGTGGTCTCGAAAGCAACGCCATTGCACTGTATCGGCCGACTTCTTTTGGCCACTGTCACCTACGCCCAAGCTATGTCTGTCTGTCTCTAGAACTAGAAACAGCTCCGGGCTATCGAGTTGTTCCAACAAATCAAGAGGTTTTTCTTGTACAGTTTCAGCAGGCGCCCAAGTCGGATATCTTTGAAGACCTGCCGGCCGCCGGAGCCACCGACGTAGAATGCCTTGTAAACCTATTCCGTTAGAATATCGTCACAACCCTGCCGTTATTTGTAACAAAATCTTACACATTCTGTAGCGCTATTGAAAACCCAAAATTAGACTGGTACATGCAATGATGGCTTATATTGGTCTTTGATGATGTTGTCTTTTCTGGTGTGACTGGCAGCGGTTTGCTTCTGTTTTCTAGCAGGGTTTAGTTTAATCATGCCTTTTATTTCTAGCGTAGCAGAAGAATTATGCGAAAACAAGAAAAAATTGTTTTTTTTAATAAAGAATTAGCATGTAACTAAATAAATAGCATTTATCATTAATTGTATACAGCGGCCGAGGGGCAGCTACGGTGAGGGCACGGGAACGACGACATGTGTGTTGGGCGAAACTTGCGTTTAGCGGTCCATACATTGGCCTAAAATCAGTATAGCCGCTAGCCCGCCAGCCTCTAAACAAGTAACGTTAGATTTAGTTAGATTTATTTTAATTTAGCCTTCGTTGTTAACTAAGTAACTAGTTATAACTATCAAATTAATATTAACGCCTACCGTCCTGCTTTCTTACCACTTAAATTCTACAAATGACTAGACACGCTTCCCTTTGTCTTCTGGCACATTTGTTCAGCGCCTCCTAGCTCCGACGCAATTCCCTTCTAAACCCAAAGATGCTTCCCACTGTCGTGGAAAAGCATAATATGACCTTGCGATTGTTTAGTGATTGCGGTTCCAACCAGAAGTATGGGCAGTTTTCGAAACTCTTCTTGGCACCACAGCCTCCTGCTTATATCAGCTGTGTAGTTGAAAGCCCACCTGTTTTATTTCACGGCACAGAGCAGGATAGCACTGGTGCACTGTTATCAGGGTTACTATATATCAATGTTGTCGAGCGGCCAGTGGTGGTCAGCGGCTTTATGGCGAGCCTTAGCCTTCAACTGACGAATAGGCGGCCACAAAAAAAAAGCTGCTCAGAATGCAGGCACTGGACTTCTGAGCTAAAATCTTGGACGTTTCTAGTAGCGCCGACCAGGCTGCCAACAGGGCAGCATCAGTTTCCTTTTTGCAGTCTCCTAGAAGGCAGCCACCCCGCGTCAGTTGACACATCCCTGGTGTCGATTTCTTACCAGTTCAAAGCCACGGCCATCGTAGTAGACAGCGACAATGAAACATCATGTCACCCTATTAGATTCGAGCGGACAATCATGGTCAATCGGTCTATCCCGGAATCCTTGTACCCGTCGCGCTCGGTAAGATGCGTTAATACACATATAAACATCAGGACGCAACACGACCGAATCATTTGCCCCAATGGCACAAATCAGCTAACGTTGAAACTCAATGGTCTCAAGAGGTGTGGTGACACAGGTATGGGGTCCAGCCTCTGGGTTGTAAGAACTGTGGCGTGGACGCTGAACGAACATATCACAACAAACTTTGCCGCCTGCGATATACACTCTAATTTAGCAGTTGAAGAATTTAATGGGGCGGATATGCATAGGGATGTAAGGTCGTTAGGCTCTGGACATCTCATCAACGGTTGGAAGGCCGACTACAGTGGCACAGACGGTAGCCTTGAGTTGGTGTTGGAATACGGTGTGGCCAAACCGCAGCAGGCTAGGTATGCCTGTGACTTGAAATCAGATAGTCAAGTTGAAATTTCACACTCATTGTGTATTTCCATTACGATGTCGGAACAAAGTACATTAGACGCAGTGCCGCTTGCAGCAGGTCGACGCGGCTTCAACTGCATGGTGAAGATGGCTTTACCTGTCATCCTAACGGAACCAGGAGATTTTGTTCACAGTTGGGAAAATGAATTTCTTCCCATATATCAAGACAAATCTCAAAGTCCTCCAGGCTACCACTGGTGAAATGGTTCACGGCGTTTGGTTTAGATGAGACCGGATTTACTTCGTTAGTGGAAGATCGCATAGATCTTTTACAATTAAATATATATACACTATTAGAATACACATGAATAATAGGCCTTAGCGTACATGTATTGCATAAAACTTGCGGCTTATGCCTGACTGGCGATAATGCGTCCTCGTTCTGGATCCTTGCACGTTGGTTTCTGTCCGCATACGACATAGCTAGCGGCCTGTTAGTCTTAACGAAGGAAACTGGGTTGTCGGACTTACCGTCTGCCACATTCGACCTTAAGGTCCTGCATACAGTCATACTGCATTGCATAGCATAAGGAAAGCATGTATGTGGCCCAGGTATTGCTCTGCAGGCCCAACTGTGCATACGTAGACACAGCGGGCCCGAATATATTACCTTCTATTTCGTCCCCAGCCAAGAGAAATTCCGTGTTCTCAACGTCACAAAAGCCCGCGTCACCGAAGTACTCAACCAGATCTGCTCCAAACTGAGTATGGCGACCAGTGGCGCAGCGCAAAGTTTGGAAGTATTCCCAAGCTGGCGTATCCATCGTGACGTTGACCTCACTGTGCTCAAACCAGCCGCCTGGACGAAGCATTCGGATAACCTTTGCATACAGCTGGTGCAAAGCGACTTTTGTTAAGTAGCCATCGATGTTTCGAATATGAATGTAGTCAAAGGTTCGATCGTCAAAGCCCAAGAGTTGTTCTAAGTTGCTGAATACAAAGGCGAAATTTGGAGGCAACTCAGCATCCGGCACTCCATGGGGCACAACGTCCACCGCTATGACGTTGCTCGTTGGATTAAGTCTAGCATACTCACTATCTCAAGTTAGTATTGCCAGTAATTAGAAAGTGAGGCGTCTTACATTGCCCACTGAGCATAGCCTGAGCCGAGATCGAGCACCTGCCTCCGCACCCTCTCTCGCGGTATATGGCATAGCGCCCCGCCGTCCCTCCATTTCAATGTTTCATGACTTAAAGATTAGCTTGTTAAGCTGCGCTGCTTTCCCTTTATACTTACAAGTGGTTTGAATTAATGCGTATAAATGGAGCATCCGGGCTGGTCCGTTAGTTTCGCTTCCACCAAGGCCGTTATGAACATACCACCATGCAGACTCGCCATAGCGAAGACACTTGAACGTCCCAACGAACTTAAACTCATAACGGGGTTCGTCTACCAAAATAGGGAAATCATTGACCTCTATCTCATCGTAAACCTCGCTGCTGCTGGCAGTTGCATCTTCGGTCTGGTAACTAGCCACAGAAGCTGCATCGTCGGTGTCGGTAATTGAACATTCTGACGTCGTAGAGGCTGTATCATCGTCATATTCCAGTGCTACATCAGCTGTAGCACCACTGTCGTCGTCGTCAATGTCCATATCGCGTAGTTCTTGGAAGGAATGGACTGCTTGCTGGAGGGCCAATGTGACAGTGCTCTGCAGCGACCAATGTTCGGTTCCGTTTCCAGCCATATGAGTACGATTGTTGATTGTGTGTTCCATCTCGCTGGTTGAAACCTGGAATCTAGTGGAGGGATATGTTGAAGGCAAAGGAGCGAGTTTCGCCCTTCTCAAGAAATTAGAGCGGACAGAGCTTTCACTGCTGATGTAAACCCCCAGCCTCTAAGCCGTTCCCCCCGATGTGTGCCAGCAGTCCCACACACACCAAATAAAACAGAATTAGATCGCGCCCGGTCGAGCAAGGAAGGAGCATGGCCTGACCCTCACTCAAGTTTAGCGCTGTGGCGTATACGCGGTTGAGGTGTTGGAAGGGTAGAGATCCAGTGTCCCCTTCTCATACTTGCTTCTCTTTCCAAATTTCTTCACACTCAAGATGGAAGACAAGCCCTGGTATAATCTACGACCACGAAGAAACAAGTCTCCCGAGACGTCTTTTCAAATTTTTACGGACGCGAGCGGAACCATCAAACCAAAGACACGCGCCCGTGGTATCAAAACTACGCGCAAAATCCAACCCTCAAAGCAGCCTTTAAATAATATTACAGAGAAGCGCCTGGCTGGAACTAGGTCGACAGGTATTCGGAATCCACGAACTAAACGGGTGCCGGCTGTGGCAGATAGCACCGGTAGGTTAATATTGATAAATTTATTACAAAATACTAATACTAATACTATATAGAGAAAGAAAATATTAAGTCATTTTACTGGGGTGGTCGCTTGCGCGATGTTTGAATATCCAGAGAGTTATGTTTTGTTTCCGTTCAACTGAAAATGGCTGGAAATAGTAACCCATATATCACCTAAACTTCCATGTTCACATCGTGCTACCAGCTGTCAGCAAATATAAAAGATTATATTAAAATGTCCATACCGCATCTTTTAGGCGAACTTTAACAAGCATTAGATTAATGCATATCTAACGTTTTAGCTGTACATACTCTTTAGACTGTAGGCAATCCGGCTTCTCGCATATTTGTTGAGTTTGGGGGAAATCTTCACACCATCCTGCGAGACCCCATGCCAAGTGACCACAAGTAAAGTAGATTCTGAAGATTTCGCACATAGTTTATTAGAAGCAGGTTATGTCACCTTACTGGTCGAGTCACTGGCTCTGTTTATAACTTGCTTCTGTGGGTCCACTTAGGGACCTTCGGACCTCGCACTATGCCAAGCCCCCTCATTTTGCTGCTGGCGTCTTCATCCGGTTCGTGTTTAGCAGCATTATGAGCGTAGACGTCACAGCACCTAGTGAGCCATCGGCTAGCATAAAAAAGCAAGTAAACACCTTGCTGCGGAAGATGCCACAAGGGGAGGCCGATTGGAGCAGCAGAATACCGTCAGCCTTGACGTTGCGGGATTACCACGACATCTTTGTATTATCTGAAGCTACACCAGAGACACACCCAAGTGACCTGTTTGAGATGTACTCTCAGTTAATTCAGAAGAGTTTATTAAAGCTCGAGGCCGAGACAGAGGTCGACTTTCTCAAGATCCTAGCACTTGGCACTGGCAAGGTGATTCTAGCGGCGCACAAGTCCCGCCAGCCGTACATTGCAGCTGAGTACCAGGCCACTCAGAAAATGGTGTGCGAAGGGGTGCGGACGTGTTTTAGAAGTGCAGGATCGGTCTCGACCCTGGAGGACAAGAGACTAGTGGAGTACATGGGTGCTCTGGCCCGCGGTGCTGATCTGATGTTTTATCTCGAGTCGTTTTTTACCAGAAGGGCACATGAACTGCCTATACATGGTATGTTCTAACCTGAAACCTTAAACTTCCTCACTAACCTGCCAAGTTTGCATGTTCTCTCTCTTTCTTGGCTGCAGAAACCATGATGTGCTCCCTTACATCGTGCATGAGCTGATGCTGCATGCCTACCGACCTTCCAATACTTGGGACAGCACGCTAATCTCTATTCCCTATTTACTCTATTCCAATTTAGGAAAGAGATACACGTAAGGCTTCATTTAATCTCCATGTTTGACAAATACTAACCGATTTAGACTGGATAAAGTTTATGAGCTGCTAGGTGTTGCCCGTGGTAGACGGGTGCCGCGTGTGACAGTTGACCCGCTGTTCCTATCTATTGGATAGAGTAGACAAATGAAACGAATAGTTCCCCTTGCAATGAAAATGCCCTGGCGGTTCAGGTAGAGTGCTGCTGTTGGCGGCCATGCGACCTTGACGAGGCTAGAGTCCTGATCAGCGTGGGAGCCGGGGACCTCAAGCAGGATATTTTGCTCCTCCCTGAAAACAGGCAGCGCCACTATGTAGAAACCTCCACTAGGATGCATAGATGCGCCAGGATTTAGTTGAACACCCCCCCTCGCCAGTGGTACCCCGAGCTCTGCATCTCCGGCCCCTGCCCCTGTCCTGGGACGCCGGCTTAGGTGCTCCCGCTAACGAGTAATTAGCTTGTCTCATGAAGAATCACATTTGACGTACAATAAAGGGCTCACAGAAGTCACTGTAGGCCTTGAAAGCCCTAGGTAGACCAAAACTGTGCATGACCTTTCAAGATTTTAGCAGTGTCTCGTTCTGCTCTGCTACGCATCTTACTGGTTTCTGTCTATCCGCCGGCAAATGAGAGTGCATGTCAATAGGACGGGAATGTTTAATTGGTGATATGAGTGACTCCACCACTGCATCGTCCCGTAATGTATTCGGGCACTCCATCTCAAAGAATGCATGGGACGGCTTGGACATACTGGCGGATGTGTCTACTTCCGACCCGGTGGCGGGTGTGGAGGGCAAAGCGAGGGATGTGCAGGTATCAAAATACATGACTTGACGCAACCACCGCAGCCCATATGGAGAGTAAATATTGGATTTGGCTGCTGCGCTGAGACCTTGTCATGCGGCCAGTCAGTATCTTCTCTGGCTGGCACGGGGAAGTTGTGTCAGGTCCGCTTTTCCGATGCGGGGCTGAGCACGGGCCAATTCCTCGTGTAGGTCTTGGCATTCTCCACCAGCAAAGCTGAGGTGGCATCATTGCTTGCAGCAGGGACAACTCCCAGGCCCAACGACTAGTGGTTTTTTTTTACTAATAATAAATATATTATTGGCTCTCAATCTAGCTCTGAGTCTGCATGGATAGCTTGTAAAATCGTTTTCGGACGGAGTCTGCGCTCCTCGGTGGATTTAGCGCTTCTGCAATGGCAGTAAAGGAGCGCCCAGTGGCTCTGCCGCTCTGTATTTCATCGTCATCCTCCGATGTAAAAAAGTTGAAGGACCTGACTTTGCCATTTTGAGATCGAATTTTCTTTATCTTGGCTTCAACAGCGGATTTTGATCTCTCCGGCATCTCCGAATAAATGTCTGAACACCGGCTCGGATCTATTACATATTCCCGCAGGCGGGCTGTCTGGGTGTCTGTCCATCGCGTTCCTCCAACACCCAATTGCAGTCGCATTGAACGAACGTTTGCCTTCATGACAGTCTGAGTTCGATGCGAAAATTGAGGAAGAATGTCGTCCAGAGTAGCATTGCTGTTTATGAGGCTGCGCAGCGCATCACTTTCAGCTGCCGTGAATGGGCCTGGTCTAATTAGCCTGCTCTGTGTCAGTCGACTCTATGGTTCAGTCTAGGGATACTAAATACCTTTTATCCCACCTACACCAGGAGGCTAGCTCTGTAACATCCTTGGAGCTTAGTGACGGGGTTGGTACACCTGCTAGGGTAAAAACAAGCAACAAGGGACGATCGGGTCCTTCTTCCCCAGGCATATCAATCAGCCCGCGTCTAAAGTAGAATCCGGGACGTATTTCACTCTCTAGCTTCGTACAGTTACTGAAGCTTTGAGTAATTAGATTGTTGGCATGCGAGATATGGTATCGGTTGTCGCTGACTTGGACGGTGCCTTTCCATGTACATTTCTTCGAGGAATAAAAGATGCAAATACTTAATTCTTTCATTGTATCGTTCAGCTTGTCGGTGCGTTTGCTAAGAGTGTGAGCTTGTCGGTGCGTTCGCTGAGATTGCGAGCTAGGCAAGTGTCATTAAATATTAATTGATGGCATGTAAATGTCTACATTCAGCTAGAGATGTGCGTGAACTTAAAATATTCTTTTCTTTTTACCGTCCAACATAGTCACTTGTCAAAGTGCCACTTTTGTTTGGGCGGAGGCCAGCTAAACCGGTAACGCACGGGAGCGGCTGAATAGAAGACAACGTTTAAAAAAGCTAACTTTGAGACCACTAAGAGATTCCTATTCTACAACTTCGCTATAAAGGTCTTTTTCAGCAGTAATAATATACCTGTGGAACTGTTAAACGATGGTGGGGATGGTAACGCCGAGGGCAACATACGCGGTAAAAAGCCTTTGATCCGTAGCCTGTAGAGCCTCTTGCTCCATCTTATGTATCATATCCTTGTACTGGGGGGGATCTTTTTCGAGCATTATAAGCGTGGGAAGCACACGTCCCTCGATATCCAATAGGAAGGCTTTTCCCGGGATTGGTATAGTCTTGGATGTGACCTGATGAAAGCCGGACTTCGCAAGATGGGAACTTATGGCGGCCGGGCCCATCGGCTGCTGCCAAGCTGTTTTCCGCTGTCCAGCAGTTTCCCACAATTCTTTGTACTCTTGCCAGCCTTCAGCGGGTGCACAAAGCTCAAACTCGATCAGGTCTACCGTGCCCCCGGGTTTCATTATGCGGTAAAGGTCATTGAAAAATTGATCTGGGTCTACCAAACGGTCCACTAGCGACAGGCTGTGTACGTAGTCGTACAAATTGTCATTGAATGGTATCTCGCTCTCGAAGTTGCGCACCTGGAGCCTGCAGTTGTCAGGCGTTTGGGAATTGAAGTTATCCACGGTGTCAATTCCATCCACATTAACAAGGGGAAGTAATGCCGCAACAGCCCTGTTCACAAATTAGATTAATATCTACTGCACACCGGAATACTCACGCAGCCCAGTCTCCACTTCCGCAGTTGACGTCAAGGACAGATTGGATGTCATGTTTAATTGGCGCGTTGAGTAGCTTCACGCCTGCTGTAAGGAGCGCATTATGGCTAACGTTATTAGTAGGCATATTTTACAAGCATGCCTTAACTTACAAGTAAGTAGACGCAAGCCGTGCTTGGGAGTCAGCCAGGCTTTCTCTCTGTTAGCAAACACCGACATGTTGCGAGGATGAATACAAACCGCCAATGTGAGCCGAAGTAGCTGCCTATTGTTCTCTCATGCCAAACACAGTGGTCATACTCAGAGTTTGAGCAAGTGGAGCTTGACGAAGTGGGTGAAGGGACCAAGTCCTCAGTGTCGGTAGTGTGCAGAGCCATTGCTAACAGGAGAAATCTGCCAAGTTCGTACCAGGATAGACATGATTATTAAATACTTTGAGAATAGCGTAGTATATTTAATCTAGGCACTAATCCAAGTAACTTAGTCAGGCTATGAATTCCCTATCTTTTGCTGCTGCCACTTGACGGATCACGTTCCGCAGGATGTCCATCCCCTCTGTCCCATTCCGCCGCACAGCCACCAACTTTTGGCCCGAAGAGGGTTGCCTTGCTTGGTAATAATTTTCGGCCGTCGAGTCACTGAGAGTGACTATAATGTCAAAGTAAGAGCTGTCCTGAAGATACTCTGTATCTGCAATGATCCGGATAGAAATTGAGCTGGCTGAAACTGGGTAGTCCCAACTCCTAACAACCGGCCGGCGAAAGCCCATATTCTTTAAGTCAGAAGCGAGTTTTGTAAGTGGCTTCCTCAAAAGACATTCAAACGAGGGGAAAAGGTCGATGTCGCGTGTTGTATTAGCCAGTTTATTGCCTGTTGTATTGTCCGTTGTATCGCGTGTTGTATTGGCCAGTGTATCGCGTGCTGTATTGGCCAGTGTATTGCGTGTTGTATTGACTACCGTATCGCCGCGCTCAACATCAATGTCGACGGGTATCTTATTGTCTTGGCTCAGCCAGCCCCACCACCAGGCCATGGCCAGAGCAAGCCATTCTCTAAATGTGGAAAGTAACTGCAGGCATTCCATTTTTTTCGTGTATTTATTGGATATACAGGTGGTCTTGAGCAATATGATGGTGGTGGGCAAAAGCCCCTAGATATTTATCTTTCGTAGGCGATGGAATATGGACGCAGATTGTGCCATTGACCTTCTGTTAACCTCGGCTCATCTTCCCGAGTAAGCTTTATGATGCATTCGTCGTCGGGTTGACTTTTGCAACGTAACCTTGTCTCCATGGGCAGCTCTCGGAACTTCATTTCCTGGGGTGCCTGTAAAGTCTTGAAGCTCGGAACTGCTCCATTGAATCTATCAACAGAGCCACCTGACCCTAAGAAACATTAGCGGGGGCAATATTTGGACAGACAGACAGACGGCTGACGTACAGGTAGAATAGCAAATAATGAGGGTACTTGGCTGCTTCCACATATTGGTTACTTTTGTTACAAGGCCTAGACAAAACAGAGTAATTTGCTGCCATCTTGAAATATATACTTTATCCTACCTTCTAGCTGTATGAACTGTAACCAAGCGGATACGGCACAAAAATGGCTTACAGCTAGCTACTAACGATGGTAGCAGCATGTCAGACAACAAAAGTTGGCGCAATTTCCTTTTGCCGCGGATCTGCATGCGTGGACCCATGGATTACTACATCGAAGTCTGTGTAATGAGTAGCCTGCATACCCGTACTCTAAGACAGCCCACGACTCCCAATAGAAGCTCTAGCTATTGGCAAGAAACACGATGTGATGGTGTGGGACATAGTTGTACGGGCCCTGTCAAGAGAATGCCACGCTGAGGGCGGGGTGGGCCGGATAGATACCACTGTGCCACACCATACCAGTAGCTTTTGAAAGGAAAGACGGACATCCTGTAGACTGTACCCTCCATTTTCATGACATCCAAGACACCAGGTGCATGCAGATCAGACACTCGAAAAACGCCAACGCTAAACCCAAACTCGTAAATTTTCATAATTATGAAAATTTACGAGTTTGGGTTTAGCGTCGGCGCTTTTAGCTTGTCTACACTTCACGTGAGGGCAAGCCGTATCCTTCCTGCCACTGGCTGCTCTGTGTGCTCGGCCAATTCTAAACTGTCCAAAGTCCTCCCACATGGCGCTGGTATCGCACAATCGCCCCGTTGCAAGATTAGACGATTTTATAGCATATTTATCTTACGTCGGCGAGGATGAAAAGTGCCGACTATTTCGGGAGCTGCGTTGCCTGGAACCACAGCTTTTCGAATCAATCGCAAAAGAGTCAACAGAAGAGAGCTCTAAACAAACTAGCAGCCCCACACGTAATGGGCAGAGCAGCATCGCCTCTCAAAATCCAACCTCAACACAGGAGCAAGAAGGACCAACGGCGGAGAGCACTGTTCGAACTGCGTCCACCAACGCATTAGAGAAGGCTAGCAACAGGCCCCTGCAGCATATTCCGAAATGTTTTCAAACGACCCCGTCTGGGGTTATGCAACTTCTATATACAACCAACCCAGAAACTTTCTTCATGAAAAATGATGGAGTTGCCTCCTCGGACATTCTCGACGCCCTGCTTCAAATCAACAACAACAACTGGCTAAATGCCATACGCCGAAGATTCCACGCCATAGCGCTCTATTCCTATTTTATGACAGAAAAACAGAAGTCTGCTGTTCGTGACCAGGGTCAGGTCTTTTCTGACTTTATCCGCAAAGGAAAAGTTATTCGGGAGGGATTCACAAAAAAAGCTCTGGTAAAGACACTGAAGGATCATTGCAACGTAGGTGGTAGATATATGAACTTCGCGACCGGGCTATCATGGAGTGCTCTGTTATCATTACGTCCGGATCGGTGGACATAGTAAGGCACAGACAAACTATTGAATATCCAGTGACTGGCCCACGCTTACCCATATAGTTACGAAAAGAGAATCTCCTATCTCGAAGGAACGGCCTTCAGAGACGAAATTCTATCGACTTTGAAAGCCGAAGGACTCGTATACGTTAAAACGGCAGCAGAGGAATCGATTGAATGTAAGCTTGAAGCAATAGCCTGTAAGTTTCGAGATTGGATTTATGAGACATGGCGAGAACGAATCGTGCCACCTACAACAAATCCCGAGGCTCTTGCTCCTTCTGGCACCAAATCGAAAAAACGCAAACATAACGACGGCGACGGCGAACAGAATGGGCCACCACGAGAGCCTCCGGCCAATACGGTCCAGTTCGTTGCAGTCAACGCGTGCCCGAGAGCTGAAGCTTCAACCTACACCAACAATCTCGGAGTCATGACAGTTGCCCAGGCTTGGCAACCGCCGTTTAATGTACCGACTTCCTACGCAACTGAGCAACAGGCACATCAACTCGACGCGATGATGGCTGCCCAAGACTCGCAACCATTCAACCCACCGACTTCCTACGCAACTGAACAACAGGCACACCAACTCGACCTGATGATGGCTGCCCAAGACTGG